>PVJA010023111.1:0-33437 GCA_004027025.1 Myocastor coypus
GGGGGGGGGGGGGGGTGAGGAGAACTAGTCAGGGTATGAAGAATGCATAGTGGCAGCAGCTGGCCAGAGGCCAACATCCCTTTAGAGCAATGTCCTGTGGCCACAGCCTCTTTTCCAGTACACTAAGACTGGTGGAGAGAAGTGGCCCTGAAGTCCTATGACACTGTGCTGCAGCCGCTGCTCCACTGGAGAGATGGCGGAGCCTGTCCTCCTCAGCCCTAATGGCATAGATTTTCAAAAGGCTTGAAGGTCGATGCTGAAGAGGCCAGAGAGGATGAACAACTCCAAGGAAGAATAACTGCCCCCAGGTACAGAGCAAGAGCACCACCACCCTGCACCGCGCCCACGTGATTTGATGCCCTCTACTTTGCTACAGGCAGCCTAAGCCTATCTGAGAATCTTGAGCTCACACAGCAGAGGCAGTCACAGGCTTGGAAAAGAGTAGAGATTCTGAAGATGTAAACAGGGCCTTTTTCCAATCTATGTTCTGTTTTCTGTACCCAGCTCTCCAGTCACTAAGCACAAACCTTTCCCCCACCCTCCTCTGAGCTCTCAGAGTGGAGAAAGGCACAGGGTGATTAAAAGAAACCCCACTTCCTAGGGTGAAAGGAGACTCTCCCCTCCTTTCTAAGGCAGTCAGTGAACACACAGGGATTCTTTACTCAGCAGGCTCTTTGGCTCCTGCTTTAGCCCATTACCACCAAGAGACCACGTGTTCTCTCCTGAAATCCCCTGGGATTCTCCTTTGTCATCTCTGACTTCCCTCACCTGCCCCAGATCCCACCTCTGTTCTACCTCTTTGTTTTCTTACCAGCACATCACCTGCTCTAAACCCCTTACAAGTTAGATGAATGAGAAAACAGCCAGAAGAGGAGCCAGAAATATTTATTTCAAAAAAAAAAAAAAGGAGGATGATGACACCTATTTAATCTTTGCAATTACAAAGCTTTCAACAGTGTCTAATATCCATTCAACAAATATGTATCCAAGTGTCTCTGCTGATCAGCTGTTGTTACAAACTTTGGGGAAACAAAAGAAAAAAGACGCATCCAGGAGGGTGTTTTGTTTTTTTCCCCGCTGAGGGCTTGGGTGTTTGAGATAGATAATAAGAACAGTATATAAGGAATACATGGGAGTGGGGATAGCAGAGGTTGAACCCAGGGCCTTTGCACCAAACCACAACCCTTGGTTATTTTATTTGACATATAGTCTTGTTATAGCATGAAGCTGCCCAGGCTTGGCCGGAATGTAGGAGCCCCCTGCTTCAGCATCCCAAGTGCTGGGATTTGGGCATGTGCCACCACACCTGGCTGAGGGCTATCTTTCCAAGACGGTCTTGTGGATTACATGTAGGTCTGAGAGGGAAAAAAGGAGTTGAAGATGACTTAAGGTTTGGGCCTGAGTACCTTACTGAGGTCAAAATGCTTAAGCGAAAGACAGTGGTGGATAGAGAAGACAAGATCAAGAGTTGTCCTTACGTAGTAACTGTGAAACGCACACTCAATACCATGTGGAGACATGCAGAGTCAGCAGCTGAATGGAAAGACCCGGATGACTCAGGGGTAGGGCCAGAGCTAGAGCTAGGCATATGGGATTCCTCCGCTCAAGGGGAAACCAACAGCCCACAATCTCCACGGGCTCAGCCAGGGTGTGTGTGGTTAGAGAAGAGAGGTGCAGGGCAGAGCCCTGTAGAAGAGAGGGATGAAGAGATTACAGGGAGGAAAAGGATCCACCGAGAGGGCTGCAAAGGAAGCAGAAAAATCACACTGCTATGTGTGACAGCTGAGAAAAGAAAGTGGTGGCTTCCCAGTTACCTCAGAGCTTCGAGAGTACCTTGTATCAAGTTTTGTTTTGTTTGATTGGTTTTGCCTTATTACACTTTGTGGACGAAGGTGAGGTATGGTGATGGGGCTTGGACCCAGGGCCTCTGCATGGAGCTCGCTACATCTCCAGCCTCTTTTCATTCTTCATGCTGAAGCAGGCTTTCCACAAGTCACTGAGGTGCCCAGGCAAGGCTCAGACTTGCCAGCCTCCTGTTTCGGCCTCCCAGAGCACTGGCCTTACAGGTGTGTACCACTGTTCTGGCTCAGAATGCTTGAATCAGAGGTAACTGGACAGAGGCTTGGAGAGGAGGGACACCCCACAGCAGCCTGGCCAGCACACCTCCCAGGAGGGGAAGCTCCTGGCTCCAGAAGGAGCCGGCTCCAAGCAGGGCAGACAGCAGCCCCGTTTCTGTCTGAAAGAGCCCTTTGTAACTTCTCTAAGAAGGAAACACCTACGCAAGGCAGGGAAACATTACTTGCTTCCTGTTAGGTCAGACTTTTATGCAGGCTCCAACGCCATGCCAGTCCATCCCCACAGGAAGCAAGAAGGAGAGAGGAAGGGACCCTCCAGACCCCCAGATGCTGGCCTAGCAAGAAAGGCCCCAAAGGCTTAAAAGTCAGGGCACTGCTGGCCCGCAGACCCTGTCTCCACTATAAACCTGCCTCCTTCCTCTACAAGCCTGTTCTCCCTGGCTCCGCGCAAAAGGTCTGAAAGATGTCAAAAGGGAAAGTGCGCAGCTTTCTTAAATGCTTTCATGCCTGTCAACCCTTCCCAAAGACTAAGCCAAGCCCTCATTCACTCATTCATTCATTCATTCATTCATTCATTCATTCATTCATTCAATAATTCCTTGCTGAGCACCTAGTCTGTGCCCATTAGAGAGACACAATAAGGGGAAAGAAAAGGCAGACTTGTTCCACCTACTTCTGAATTTACAGCCTACCAGGAGAAATTAAGCAAATCATGTGAACAGCTCATACTCACAAATGCGTTGTGGGACCATCCCTTGGAGCATACGACAGTGACTCCGACAAAGCCCAGGCAGCAAGTCCTTTCCAAGGGATTGTTGGTTGAATCTTCCAAAGTGGGGGTCAGAAATCCAACAGTGCTTATAAAAGCTGGCCAGTCAGTGCTGGGCACAGGGATACTTTCAGTCCTCAAAGCCATGACCCAACAGTGGGAACTCTATAAGGGGTTCCATTATGGACAGTGTGTTTTGCTTTTGGGACAGTGGCGACAGGTGCCACAAGGGGCCCAATGCTCCTAAAGCAGGAACAGCAATACTCTACTGTCACTAGCAAATGTTTGGAAATGTTTAGCAAAAAAACCAGCATTGTCACCTCTATGCCTCTCAAGAAAGCCAACAGAAAGCTCTCACGCAGGATTCATTAGAGTCATGAGCTTCTCTGTGGCTGTAGAACACACAGGCGCCCATCCCCCAGCATCTGCTCTGCCACCTCTGTGGGCAGGAGCACTCCTGGCACAGAGACACGGCAAGCACAGAACACAAAAGTATGGGCCACCTCAATTAACCAGAACGTTTTAGATTCAAGTGCTCTTCCGTTTTCATGGAAGCTGAATATTAAGCTAAACACATCCCTTTTATGATTGTAAATATCTTAATCTCTCTTTTTCTTTATACAGAATCCAATATACTGAAAGTCATCAAATTGCTCGAGGATGTTGAATACACCAGCGTTTTTCTTGTAATTTCAATTTTTTTGTGTCATGACTTTCCCTGTAGGTGATATGCTAAATGCAAAAAAGGTTTACAAATGAACACTACAATATACTATATTATTGAATTTGATCTTTGCAATTGTCACATGACGGGGGAGAAATGTTTCAGATTTACACACGAGAAAAGTCATGCCTGCATTAAATGACTTACTCAAGAGTTATATAACTTGCTTTATTTTTATCCACCATTTGCAGGACACCAGAAATTCCAAATGGAATTTTTGTTTGTTTTGTTCAGGACAACTAAGTTTATATTTATCTTAGTAAACATCTCTTCTTAAATGTACAGAAATGAAATATGAATAATAGAGAACCATAAATCTATTGTTTGGATGATTTGATTTTGTTTTAATCCCAAATTTGTAATTTGTTCAGGGGCTTTCCCTTAATATTCCAAATAAAATACACATAGATTACATATAAATCCAATTTAATGACATGGCAATTCCATTTTTTAATATAAATTTTCCACTGGAATGAAATCTTTACATTACTTTGATCATTGTTAGCGTTTTATTGTGTTGGATTTCTTAACAGCTAAGGAAACGGGGGCTATAGGGTGGATTTTTAAAAATCTCTTTTGATAATCAGCAGCGCCATCTACTGTCGAGCAATAGAATCATAAAGTTAAAAAAATGGCTTTGTGAGGAAATGTCTGTGTTAAGAGACTTACCAATAAGCATAGATTTCTATAAACCTAGTTTTACCTTTAATATTCTTATACAATATGTATATATGCATATATATGGTCAGATAAAATTAAAATATAATTTTTGATTATATTTTTAATGTTTTAATTATGTAATGCTTAAAATGCTAACATTGGAAGAAAAATTTTTATTTTTTATTTTTGTGGAACCAGGGTTTGAACTCACAACTGTACACTTGCCAGGCAGGCACTTGTGCCACAGAGCTATCTCCCCAGCCCCTCTGGAAGAAAATTTAAATGGTGCAAAAAACTGGATAGTAGTTATATGATTCTCTTACCCTGTCTTTGGATCTGTGAGCTGTAATTATACTTACAAAGCCTCTTTCATTTCTTTGAATATGTAAGATCTACAGATTTTCTCACAGGATGGAAGCTGTTCCCATGACATCTGCTGGATGCACACTAGATACCAGCCTGCACTTGGCTTCTCTTCCCAGGAATCTTGTGGGATGGATGCCACTGAGAGAGCAGGAACTATGCCCAGGATGACACAGCTAGGTAAGAACAAGGGTCTGGTCCAAGATTTTACCTGGTTCCAAAGCTCTTCCAGTTTCTGTTACATCACAAAACAAGGATCTGAGTTCCCGTCTCATGTACCCCTGTGAATGCTCACTTAGCGCTACCACTGAAGAGCTGCTTCTCATAAGAGACGTGGGCTCCATCCTTCATGGTCTGATTCATGTGTCACATTGGATATCGGTGCTAAGTTTGCCTAGCCATGTTGTATTTAAGATAGTAAGTTCAGGGCTGGCTAGATAGTTCAGCAGACTAAAGTGCCTGCTTAGGCAGATACAGGGACAGGGGTTCAATTCCTGGTGTGCTGTGCTGGCCCCACCCCTGGGGCATGCTGAGAGGGCAACTGAGACTGGGTATTGTAGCATGTGCCCGTAATCCCGGCACTTGGGAGGCTGAAAACAGGAGAATCACTATGAGTCTGATCTACACAGTGAGGCCCTGTAGACACTGTATCAAATACATGAAAGAAAGAAAGAAAGAAAGACAGCAAACAAGCAAGCTCAGGTGCTCTCCTAGAGAGTGCAACACACAACCTTGACCATACAGAATGATGCAAAGGCTGGTAACCCTACGCTTCCTAACCCCACGCTTCCGCACGCCTCCACAGCCTTTCCACAGAGCTCTCTGTTATGGTCATCTCTTTGCTTAATCCTTAGCTTTTATAATCTTGCTTTCTTTCTGGAATATGATTCAGCAAGGACAGAAATCAGGCTTGTTAAAGGAGTGAATAGGTGAATAAAAAAGTGAATACACTTTTCTGGATGAAGAAATGGCACCTCCATGAAGCCTGTGAAGACAGGAACCTGAAATCTTCTCTCCTCCAGCCCATGGTGATTATTCATTCAGCTTGCATTGAATTAGGTTGGCTAAAAATTACCTCCAAATACTTCCTGAGGACAAATCACCTTAAAGTACCATCCTTTTTCTCTTTTAGAGAATTTATGTTACTTCACATTTCTTCTCCGGTGAATACAAGATTACAAGATGCAAAAATATCAACCATTAGAAACTGATATAATACACATGTAAGTCACAAAATTGTGTTGCAAAGGTATTCTTTAATCTGAGGATGTTTTACGGCTCATCTGCCAAGAAGAAATTTTGGAAAGGAGATACTTAGCACAAAGAAGTGTAGGGAATATTAAATGAAGTCACGCGGCCAGGACAGCTAGCAGAGAGTGGTCTCTTCAGGCTTTTACTCAAAAATTGGCTTGCCGAGCTCTCAGCCTGAAGTCGCAGTTGTCACTGCTATCGCAAAAGGCAGGTTCTAAGAGATACACTTACTTAATCAGTTTTTTACACAAGGGAGCCTTTAGAATGAAGACCCAAAGATCCAGGGAAAACTTTTTAGTTTGTTTCAATGAAGAGAGCCATGTGAAACTCTGAAAAATGGCTGTGATCTCATGGTAACAGACTGATGGGGACCCTACCAAGGTCTGTGTGTCTGAATTCTTTTTGGTCTCTCTGTGTGTATCCCTCCCTCTTAGGTGGAGGGCAGGAGCACTCTGGAATAAGGGTCTTTAATGACAGTGACCTTTTATGGCTTACTGTGGGGAAGATTTCTAGCTTTCATGACTCCTTTGGGGGGACATGGGAGACAGCAGGGCCCGGGAAAGTCGAAGGGAGGCTTAAGTTTCTGAGGCTGCTTCTGAGGGCTTCTAATCTCCCTTAACTCATGGCCTTAGCACGCAAAAGCGTCACACTTTGAGGTATTGTTTCTAAATGCCCATACAGCTATGTGTCAGATAGCATTCCAGGCACTAAGGGTACAACAAAGAATAGAGGTCAAATGCTACGCTTGGCAGGCTTCTATGAAAGTTGGGGTCAGGGTTCCAATGACAGGCAAAGAATCTGCCAAACAGGGACGGGGAGATAGCTCATCAGTCTAAGCATCTGCCTGGTAAGTGCAAGGACCCAGGTTCAGTCCCTGGTACTGTATGCTGTGCCAGCCCCAGAACCCCAGGCATTCCATGTTGGTCACTGAAATTGGACGTGGTGGTGCATGCTTGTAATTCCAGCTCTGGGGAAGGTTGAGACAGGAGGATCGTTATGAGTCCGAGCTGCATAGCGAGATCCTGCACAAAAGAAAGAAGGAAGGAGAAAGAAAGAAAGAAAGAAAGAAAGAAAGAAAGAAAGAAAGAAAGAAAGAAAGAAAGAGAAAGAATCTGCCAAATAAGCAAGTGAAAAGTACAATGGCAAAAAGCAAAATAGAAGCAGGAGACAGCACATTCAGGAGGTGACAGTTTCCATACAACAGTCCTGGAGGGTCCCACTGAGCAAAACACAGATGCGGTGTGAGGGTGCTCTGTGGCAGTCTCTGGAGACAAGGCTCTCAGACAGAAAGGAAGAAAACAGGGCCCCTGTGATGGGTGTTTGCTTGGTCCAGCAAATCGTAAGAGGCATTTCTCCAGCCCACTACTCCCATAAGTGAGCCTTTGGATTTCCTGACAGTGGCACCTATGGTTGCGTCGACTTAAGGCGCATAAATATTGGCCATGTCTGTGCATTTGGAGGTAGGAACACTGCTGAGAAGACCTGATACTTTTCAGTGTGCCTCAAAGAACATAAAATAGCCAAGGCAAAGTTCTTTTTGGCAAAGAACTCCTGTTTCATGATTGATTTAAAATGTTAAAGGGTGCTGGGTTTCCAGGCTAGACCACAGGACTCTATTTATCATCTAAAGTTGATGGAACACAGGATATTTGTTATAGAATACACTGAAATACAACTCTGCTGATGATGTACAGCGTGATGCTCTAAATTCCCTTTCAGCTCTGGTAGTCTGTAATTCTGTGATAGGTAAAAGGAGCGAGGGGAAAAGGCATTACTTACCCTAGGAGTTGAATGAGCCTTTGTGGGTTGACCTGGAGACCCAATACACACTTATAACATTCTCTCTATAGAAAAATGAGCTCTGGGTTTCAAATGCTACACTTACAGACATTCAGAGCACAGATCATTTATGAATTAGAGACTTCCTGTGGTGGCTCAGAGTGTCCCTGGTGGCAAAGGGCAGGAAGACATTAAAGAACCCTGCCCAGAACTACTGTAGCTGCAGTATTAATGAGGGAAACACCATGACAGACATCACAGACACGGTCTTGGGAGAGCGACAGACTGCAGCCTGCAGGGCCAGTGCTAGTAAAACCCTGGCAGGAAGAGTGCACCGTGCAGCGCATACTGCAGAAGTCAGCTGCAGAGATCTGTAAAGAGTTCAGAAACATCAACGTGCTTTTGGCTTTTCATTTTGTGGGCTATGTGCTGTTTACTCTGTGCAGCCTGATCGCACATCGCTTGACTCTGGGATTGAAATTGATAGAGCACAGATCCAAAGCAGAAAAGTAACACTTTGAATAGCATCTTCAGTTATTAAAAGTAGGATTTCATAGCAAACGATTTTGATGAAACTGTTTGATCTCCTTCTTTAACATCTGAAAATGCAGACAGAATCATAAAAACCTATGTATGAAATAAAAAAGGTGGAAGACTTGACTCTTAGTCTCAGGGAAGTGTAGGTAAGACAAGAAGGACTCTAATAGAGTAGGTCAGACAGGAAGCATCTTCACTGTTCCCACCAATCCTGGCATATGTGCGTGTGTGTGTGTGTGTGTGTGTGTGTGTGTGTGTGTGTGTGTGCGTGCGCACACGCGCAAAGGTGTGTGTTGGAAGAGGAGGCATGGGGTGATTCAGAAACATTGGCAAGATGCAAACAGTGACGTGTTTTCCCCACAAGAAGTCAGTGTGCAACCAGGCCTCAGCGCTACTGGGTTAGGGCCTAAAGAGCTCTAGCACCATCTGACAAGTACCCAAGTGGCAGTCGAGTTGGCTTGTATGGCAAAGCGACCTCCCTGCAGCATCCAAGCATGTGACCTATGGCATCATCTCGGCATCACTACGCCAGCTCCTGTGTTGTCGGGCTCCCTTGCTGAGCCATCAGAGCCACAAGCTGCCTCGTAGTTGCTGCAGCAGAGCAAATGTCTAACTAGAAATTAATGATGGCAAAGTTCTGAGGAAAGGTCACCAGTTGAACATTCTGAATTGTTATTTTTGTGACCATCTTTTGTTATTATATATATATATGTCAAGGTCTACTGGATCTACAGGATCTCACTAAGTAGATCGGACTCGTAATGGCTCTCTTGTTTTCAGCCTCTCATGAATTGGGATTATAGTCTTGCGCCACCATGCCCAGTCTCAATCCCCTTCTCAGAGCGCTCTAGGGGCAGGGCTGGCACAACCAGCCAGGGATAAAACCCCAGCTGCTACGTCTGCTCACAGGTACTTTAATTGGCTGAGCCATTTGGCTGGCCCTGGTTTGTTTTTTTAAAACTAGTTGGGGGGGGGGGCGTAAAACAGTGCTATTACTAATCACACCGGGCCAACAGACACTAACCATATTTTGGTCAAGCCATGTCTCATGACCAACCTATACAAATACTCAGCATATCACGCAGAAGGAACTAATCAACTTGATTTCAAATTTTGTCTTCCTTCCTTCCTTGTATTATTTACTAACTCCATAATCCACCTTATCATCCAAGAAGGACATCGGAAAGCCATTTCAAGCACCTTGTCCTCCTTCCCCTCTATACCTTTACACTGCTCTTCCAACTTCACTGGCTAAATATTGCTGGACTATGTGTTCCTCAACATCCCTGCCTGCACTAGTGCAGGTTTTCACCTTTATCGTAGTCTGCAATGCTAGCAAAAATATTGTTCAACTTGATGAAAGTATGGATACTGCCAACATGGGAATTCCTGTAGTATATATACTTTTTGAACCTGATGTCGATATACAGAAATAATGATTGTTCAACAATTTCATCTCTGAGAAATACAACCATATCTCAATTGCAGAAAGCATTGTAAAAGCATTATAGTATAAATATGAAAAGTTTGTTTCCTGTAGCGTTATGCTCTGGTGGCAAATGATGAAACCTTCCACGTAAGTGAAGGAATTGCATCAGTTCATTATCCCACTGGGTTTTGTCATCAAGAAAATCTTTTCCTTTTTTTTTTTTTTTTTTTTTTCTTTATGGTACCAGAGATTAAACTCAGGACCTTGCACTTTCCAGGCAAGCGCTTATGTTGCTGAGCAATATCCCTGGCCCCTCATCAAGAAAATCTTGTTTGAAATGTTTTCATAAGAGCCAGGCATGGTGGCACGTGTCTGTAACTCAGCACTTGGGAGGCTGAGGCAGGAGGATTACTGAAAGTTTGAGGCCAACCTAGGCTACAAAGTGAGTTCAAGATTAGCCTGAATTACATAGTGAAATACTGTCTCAAAAAGATAAAAAATAAAATTCTTTTTTCTTTTTTCTTTTTTGTCCCTTTGAGACAGGGTTTCAGTATGAAGTTCAGGCTTGCCTTGAACTCACTTTTGTAGCCCAGGCTGGTCTTGAGCTCACACCAATCCTCCTGCCTCAGCCTCCCAAGTGCTGGGATTGCAGGCGTGCACCACCATGCCTGGCCAAAAATAAAATTCTAATGAATCATTTAACCATACAGTATGTTTAGTTGAAAAGAAAAAGAATGACATCAGGGAACATATGTTCAGTTCAAGGCACTCTCTTTATTATGCTGACTCATGACAACACTTACTGTCCCTTAATGAGGTGTGATGGCTGGAAAAGGAGATGGTCCCCTCGAATCAAGAAAGGCTGATTGTGCAATAAGTTTACAGGACTTCAGCCTGGTCCCAACTCTTGCAGATGTGAATCAGACAGCCAGACTTGCTTACCTGTTTGCTACCTTAATGCAGCATGTCTGAGGGTAGTCATCAACATTTCTGATGACTGTAAATACTTTCATGCAAGGAATGAGAGCAAATCATTCTTCAATGGTATTAAGATCAGAGGGCAAGCGCAATGGTTTGCAGCATAGGATCACAGAGTTCCTGCATGTTGTGAAATACCACTCAGTGATGCAGAGGCTATTTTAGCTGTTTAACTATTTTTGATACAAGATCTTGCTGTACAAATACCGTTGGACTTGAGATCACTACGTAGCCCAGCTAGCCTCAAACTCAAGATCAGCCTGCCTCATCTTCCCATGTGTCATGGTTACAGAAGTGAGCTTTCTACCTAGGCAAACAGATGATGACTTTAATACAGTTCATCTGAGGGTAGTGAGCAAATACCTTATGCATTTTATAGTCTATTTTATACTTTTTCATCAAAAAATCATACATAGGAAATTCATGGGTACATGTCTATAATCCCAGCACTTGGGAGGCTGAGGTAGGAAGGTTGGTGTGAGTTCGAGACCAGCCTGGGCTACATAAGGCCAGCCTGGACTGAATAGCAAGACCCTGTCTCAAAAAGACCCCCCCCCAAAAAAGGAAATTCATGGGTACACAATCCATTTATTTATTAAAAGACAATTTAAATATTCTATTGTAATGAGAGAAGAAAATACTAGAACTCGCTTTTTTTTTTTTTTCAGTACCAGGGGTTGAACTCAGGACCCTACACTTGCTAGGCAAGTGTTTATTCTACAGAGCTATCTCCTTGGTCCCTAGAACTTTCATTCTTAAATTGAATTTTAGCATTATTGATATTCAAAGCATCACCAAGAGACTAATAACTTACAAACATACAAATATTAAGTGCTGTATTCTCCATCAGTTTTTGCTGGTTGAAGTGCATAATCAAACCAAATTTGTAGTTCACTGGTTTAAAAATTAAAGTATCAGAATATTTTAGGCTAAAGTACTTAAGAGTTTGACTTCTTTCTTTCAACCTTCTTTGTACTAATTGCTTTGGTTATGTTTTTCCATGCATGTGTATTTATGAAGTGCCATCTGAAAGTACAGTGAATGTTTACTTAAAAAAATTAGAACAGTAGAAGACACTTTTATTAACTTCCCTCAAAATACTCTTGCCCGCTTCTAACATGAGCAGCTCACTGATCATCCAACTTTCTGAAGCAGTTCTGCAAGTCTTCTTTCGCAGGTATCATTGGTTGTGCTGTCATGGTGGCCTTGATATCCTGGATTAATTTAAAGCATTTACCTTTTGCAGTTGTCATTTGTCCTTTGAGACAGTCAAACAGTTCCAGGTCTACTTGAACAAAGTAGACGAAGACACACCATGAAGCCCACCTGTGTGGCTTTCTGCTGGACAGCACGTGTTAACCACAGTGCAGTTTATCACGCCTCATAAATACAACGTGAAAGAGGACTTCCAGGACTGCTGTAGGAGTGCCTGGATAAGTGTGTTCCAAGTGAGAGAGAAGTATCTAGAGAGGGATTAATGGCAGTATGCCTTTTACTATAATAAATACTTTTCATTTAAACATTCACAGCTTTTCAATCACATGTCATGTATGGGAAGGAAATGGTGATGGTACAGACTTCGAATGTTTCCAGACCAAGGACCCTGATTTCTCCTACTAAATTAATAAAGTGATTTCTGATGACGATGTAGTCTGTCCTGTAGTTAACCATACAAAAAATGTGTAAATAATCCAGTCCATTTTTCTCACTGAGAATAAAACAGTTTGCCTCCGTCTGCTGCAGTTAGACCAGCTCGGGTTATTTTCTCAGGGTCCCCTGAGGTTTTCCCTCTGGGAATCTGTCAGAAACCATGCATCAAATACCTTCTTTTTTTTTTTTTTTTTTTGGTCTTTTTGAGACAGGATCTCACTGTGCAGTTCAGGCTGGCCTTGAGCTCACTTTGGTAGCCCAAGCTGGTCTCGAACTCGCACCGATCCTCCTGCCTCAGCCTCCCAAGTGCTGGGATTACAGGCATGCACCACCACGCCCGGCTAAATACCTTCTTTTTAACCAGGAGTTCTGAATCTGCACGCCTGGAGCCTTGTCTTTCCTCTGTGTACTCCATCCCATAGCAGATCCTGGTTCTGCTTTAATACACTTTATATTTTCCAGTTGTGACACAAGATTTACTTCCAGGAAAAGTTCGAAAACAATTGTCTCACCTCACCGCCCCCATTCACATCTGCCTCTAATGCTGAGTTCTTATCGCTTGCAAATCTATGGAGATAAATCTTTTCTCAGATGAATGCGTCTGTATCAAGCTCCGTGTGGCCATCTCCCCATCAGTTTAGGGTGCTCTATGACCCCGTTCTCTGCTCAGCTCTTCAGAAGTCTTGGAATCACTCAGACAATGTCTTTCTCAGCTTCTGCCTGGGACCTCCTTGGTTCTCTCTCCTTGTTACAGGCTGCATCAAAGCTCATCCTACACAGTGGCTAACTAATAATGCTTTGCTGGTATGAATTACCAATGAAGGAACAGGAAGAAGTGCTAGGAAATCAAAGATGAGGCTCCAGTAATGAAATGGAGAAGTAGAATTGCCTACCACAGTGCCTGCTGTTCAGTTGCTGTGGAAACCAGGCTGCCTTGTAAGTCCCAACGCCTCGAAGCCCAGACAATTGAGAAGATCAGCCAGAAAGTACAGATCATTACTTGTAAAACATGGTCTTGACTTGATTGCCCAATTTTTCCTTCTTTGGAGCCAGGAGGATAAACTAGATAAATGCCTAACTCTAATTCAGTCCATCTGTCCTAGTAAGAATCATTCCAGGTATTAACACATTGAAGGAGTTTCCTGCTGGTTGACAAGTAGCTGCTGGCTCGGCTCCCTTAAAGCTTCTCCTCCAGCCTTCTCTTCCCTACCCTCAGTGTCTAACCCATATCTGCTGCTCTGTTCTCCCTGGGTCTAGCAACCGACAGGTTCCAGCTCAGTGCCATAGGGGATCGCAGGTCCAACTCTGCTCTGTTGTTCCTCTAAGCTTCTGTAGTGTCCACTCTGGTTGGGTCTTTAATCCAACTTGGCAATTTGCATCCCAGACTCCACAAGGGAGGAGGAAACCTTCTTGGAAGACTTGGGTGGAACCACAGAGATAAAGATTTGCTTGGATCCAAATTATCCAGCATGGTTGTCCAAACTGCGTGTCTGTGTATACAAAGGAGCGCTGCCCCCGTGAGGCTTGAAATGGGGGAAAGGCTCAATGTAGAAGGACAAACGTGGGCCTGCAGCCGAGACAATTCAGGACTAAAGGGACCTTCCTTCAGAAGAGCTAAGTTTAGGTTGTGCACTGTGATTGAATCAGATGACCTGGACTGTGCCCAAATGTACTATAAACCCAAGGACACAGTAGAGGGAAAGGAAAGTTTTGCATGAAATACTGAATGAGAGGAAAGCCTTAAAGTTCATGTACATACAAGGCAGCTAAAATCTCAGAGAATGGATTGGATTCACTCTTCCTTTCACGTGTTGTATTTATATGAGGCACTCATTAATGTGTTGTGGTTTGATGTCTTAATATTATTAGCTGTCTTACAGTCACCATAGAGCTTTAACACGCATAATCATTTGATTCTCAACAATAGCCCCACACCAATGACTATTACATTCTTTTAACAAAGAATTAAGTTCTGTAACCTGCCCACATTGCTGTAGAATTCTCTCTCTCTCTCTCTCTCTCTCTGTCTCTCTCTCTCTCTCTCTCTCTCTCAGATTTTAGCCCTAATTGTTTCATGTTGCTTCTTAATGTCCTTTAAGTAATGACAGGGCCTTCTATTGTTTGGCACAGTAGGAGCAGCCCTGCTGCAGTGTTTAGTGATTTGCATTCATTTCTAAAGAAGGAGGTGGCAGCAGGCTAGACGAGGTGGGGAAAGAAAAGAAATACAAGACAGGGTCCCAGGAACCTTCTGCGTGGTCAATACAACAAAAAATATTACAGCTCATCTTACTTTTGTTATAGAAATCTATTAATTTCACTATATAGGAAATAAGAAGTAAATACAGTTCATTTCAACTTCACCCTTACCTTGGAAATAAAATAAATACAGAACCCAAGATGAGAAACCATGTACAGTGCTTTGTACCACTGTTGACAGTGTCAGCCATCTGGAAGAGTCACAGCCATTACTTGACCATTGCTCTCTGTGAAAACCTGAGAGAATGTTTTCTCTTTAGGTGACTCTCCTTAGGCACATCACACCTTCAATCCCTTTCCTCTGTGGCCACATAATCTCCTTGAACAGAAAATCTGTGAAACCACTGAGTTATAGTATGTTACAGTACAGGTTCTGTTGTCTTGAGTCCTCACTGACCTTGAAGGGCTAGGGCCAAAATATTAGCTGTCGTTGTAGCTCTTCTTTTCCTCTAATTTTTGGTCTATAAACTTATATTCTTAGCCCTCCAGAAGAAAAGCTTAGTGATACTATTCCTCTATAACATAGGTATTTGAGCATAACATGACTGTCTTTCTGAATATCAAACATCTTAGACTTAACTTGCAATTGATATTTTCCATCAATCATTGATATTCTAATAAATCTCTATAGAATGTGACAAAGGCAGTTACACATTTTTACACAGACATTTAGAAATCTAAGGATGTACAAAATTTTGGCCTGTCAAGAGAATAATTATTTTTTGAACATATGCCCATAAAAAGAATGAATACTGAGGGTAGTAGTTTAGTTAATAGTGAAGGAGAATTTTCAAGGATTGAAGAAGAACGTAAAATAAAGAAAAGATCCTATCCTGACTGGAGGAGAAAGTGGGGGGGGCAGAGACAGAGACAGACAGAGAGACAGAGAGACAGGTTAAAATTCAGGTTAAGAACATTTGCTGCATTCCCTACAGAGCAGAGCCAAGGAAGTAAAGCCTTTGGTCCTCCTCGGAGTTTCTCCATATGCATTTTTCCTCTCTGGGGAGAAATTAAATATTTTTTCTTGTTGTTTCAGGACCTTACGATCTTTCTGTCTACCATATTTATAATGATATTGAGTTATTTTCTTGTCACTGAGACAGAACACCCAATGCCTGCAATTTTAAGAAGGAATAGTTTATTTTAGCTCACACTTTTATGGGTTTCAATCTGCCCTGGCTCCAGGGCAGAAAGTAGCATGAGAGAAGGGCCAAAGGCAGTGACAGAGAGGCCACCAGCACTAGGAGCCCACAGGAAAGCACGCATCTAACTGGGACAGTAGCTGGACGAAAGGGAAAAATGAAGGAATCGGCACTAGAAAATAGTGCACTAACAGGGCTCTATAAATACCTTACAATAAAAACCTCTCAACATCAATAGTATCAGCTCCCCAGTCAGAAGACACAGACTGGAAGAAGGAGGTGGCAGCAGGCTAGATGAGGTGGGGAAAGAAAAGAAACACAAGACAGGGTCCCAGGAGCCTCCTGCCTGGTCAATAAAACATAAAATACTAGAGCCCATCTTACTTTTATTATAGAAATCTATTGATTTCTCTATATAGGAAATAAGACATGAACAATAATTCATTGCAACTTCACCCTCACCTTGGAAATAAAATAAATACAGAACCCAAGATGAGAAACTGTGAATCCAATAATTAACCAAAAAGGAAGCACCTGTACTGAAAGTGAAAGAATGGAAGGTAGTACTCCCTGCAGCGAGAGCCTGAAGACAAGCAGGAGCAGCTGTCCGGTCCTCAGCGGACCTGGAGCCAAGACTGACCAGAAGAGACGCCACTCAAGGCAAAGAGGCAGCAACTGCACGTGACGGGGACACACACAATAAATGCTACCCAGCCACCAGGAAGGATACGTGTGAGTCATATGTAGGAAAAGGGTGCATCCTGAGACCACAATGCTAAGTGAAATTAAGGCAGACACAGAAGATAAATATCACGGTTTTTTTTAATATGAGAAACTCAAAATATAAACCAAGAACAAAATAAAAAAGAGATTATGGGAAACATGGGGAGACTCTGTGGAGTTGGAAAGATCAAGGGGATGGAGCCCAAGCAGAAGACCAGCAGGGGGAGAAGTAAAAATCATGAAGATGCCCTATCTACGCACCAACTCCCTGAGATGAATTTTATTATATAGCTCAAGCAAGTACCAATAAAAAAAAAAGAATAATAATTAATCATCGCACAACTAAGGGGAAAAAAGAACTGCAATCAGGTAGGTAGAAGTAGTTATAAGTAAAAAGCAAGATACAAGATAAAAAAGAGGAAGGAGGGAAGTAGATTTTTCTCAAACGAGGAGTAGCTCAAGAGACGAAGGGCAGAGGAGGGGCGAGAGCGAACGGCGGCGCGAAAAGGCACTGAGGCGGGTTCTGCGCGTGTACCAACCCCGCCCACGCAGTGTAATCACTGTGGGCCGGGAACGTGTTCTAGTGTAGGAAAAGGAAAATTAAAAGTAAAGAAGTTGGCCCAGCGGAATGGCTCAGTGGTCTAAAGCGCCTGCTTGGGAAAGCTTGGGTGGCTTCAGGGACCGCGGTTCGATCCCCGGCACCACATGCTGTGCCAGCCCTGCCCTCGGGACAGGTTGAGCCAGCCATAAAAATGAGTGAATAAACAAATAAAGGTTCTGAAACAAGAAAAAAAAAATAAATAAAATTAAAAAAAAAATAAAGAAGTTGGGCTCAGAAGGGGGGGGGGTAGCCGGAGAATCAAAGGGAGGGAACAGAATGTGACGTCATGTGACACATGCTCTGTCGCCCTGGGACTTCTCTGTGACATTTCTATCTTTTGAGATGATTAAAGGAAGAGGCCCAAGTTTCCTGCTTGAGTAGAGACAAACAGTACTTGTGATACCGGAGACCGGAAGCATCTCTTCAACAAGTTTCCTAAATCCCCAAATGGCAGGGAGGCCTTCGCTGAGATCTGGGATCCAGAGTGCAGCACTCGAAGACGGTTTTCATATCTAGCCAAACATCCAGGGCTTGCCACAGCCATTTACATTGGGGGCAGTGGCTACCCAGGTGTCATTTTGGTTCTCCACAACTCAAGATGCCACGATTCCGGCTAGCTCCAAATGACAATTTCTGAAAGTCTGCTCTTTGAAGATTCTGCAAGTGGCTTGTGGGTTTTGTGTGGAGTCCTTTCTATAGAAGATTAAAGTTCTCCACAAAGGGACCAGAAATAGATACTTGAAAATTATAGCCGTGAGAGTGGTCACATATAGGCAAACACTGTGCATGGCCGCGGGGCATGGTTGTGCTGCGGTCACAAGCAGAAGCTCTGAGGTGGGCGGTCCGAGGGAGCCTTTCAGTGAGGATGGCAGGCTGAACGCTCATGAGGAACGGGGTGAAGCCACACGCTTACAGGGTTCAGACCACGTTGTTGGAAAATCTTAAAAACAGCTATTTAGAACTGATATTCTAACAAAATAACTTGACCCTGAACCTTAGCAATTCCATTACTGGTCATACTCCTGGCATATTTGAGCCACATCCCCTTCCTGTCTAATTTTATTTCTAGTAGGACAAGTAACTGTTTTAAAGTTAATGCTAGCCGGGTGTGGTGGTGCACGCCTGTAATCCCAGCATTTGGGAGGCTGAGGCAGGAGGATGGGTGCGAGTTCGAGACCAACCAAGGCTACATAAGTGAGCTCAAGGCCAGCCAGAATTGCATAGCGAGACCCTGACTCAAAAAGATAAGAAAGAGGCTGGGCGTGGTGGCGCACGCCTGTAATCCCAGCACTTGGGAGGCTGAGGCAGGAGGATCGGTGCAAGTTCGAGACCAGCCTGGGCTACAAAAGTGAGCTCAGGGCCAGCCTGAACTGCATACTGAGACCCTGTCTCAAAAAGACAAAAAAAAAAAAAAAAAAAAAAAAAAAAAAAAAAAAAAAAAAAAAAAAAAAAAAAAAAAAAGATAAGCAAGAAAGCAAGACAGTAAGTAAGTTAATGCTGAGTCATATTTTAGGGGATGACTGGAGAAGAGATTAGCTAGAAAATCCATTCTTGAAAAGTCTTTCTGAGGGCCGACCAAACAGCTCAGCAGATTAAAGCACCTTCAAGCAGGCGCAGGGGCGGGGGTTCGGTGAGATGTGGGGTACGAGGCTGGGGCAGGAGCCATTCTTTTGGAGGCACTTTCAGGGCAACTGAGGCAGGGCTGACCTCACTGTCCTCCACTCCCTGCCCAGTTCCTCTTCCAGATTGCTGGCCCTGAGGACAAAGCACACAGCAGAGGCCTGGCTGTGACCCACAGTGGAGCACCTTCTCACAGACTCTCCACGTCTCCCCCTCCCAGGCCCTCTTCAGCCTTAAACCCTGGCTGCTCTGATGTCACCAGGTTCTCCAGCCCGTGTATCTGCCTGACACCCAAGGGCCGCACTAGGCAGGCTGGGTGTTCCTGGAAGTGATTCTATCCTTCATTTTTCAGTGAGTGAGTTTTTGTTGCCCTGTAACCTCAACACTTGACACTGGCTGATTTTTGATTCTGACCAGTCTATGTCCTGGTATCTCTTTTTGGCTTTAATTTGCACATCCCTGATAACTAATGAGGTTGAAATCTTTTAATACTTTTATCAACCTTCTGCACTGCTTTGTTAGTGAAGTGTACATAATCTTCTACCACCACGACCCATTTCCTACTGGGTTATTTGCCTTTTCCTTACTGATTCATGATTCTTTATAAATATCCTTGTGTAACCTGGCTTTTCAGCCTTTTAAAAGTTTCTAATTTTGATATTTTACTGGCTTTTTTCAAAAGGCTAGACCACATCATACATACACAAAGCCTGGCAATTCTCCTAGAGATCATTCCTAAAATATTTTTGAAAAATTCTCTGGGTGCAACACTGCACATCGCAGAGCTGCTTCTCCTGGTGCAGGGAATGTAAATCCTAGAAGTTCCTCCAGTGCCCATTAACTAAAAGAGATAAACTAGTAGCCTTGTTCAGGCCAGGCAAGCAACTGCCAACACTCTCACCCACATTAACAGACAGTTAGCTCAAAGAGCATTATTAAAAACTCAGAATTGGTCTCAGTCAATAATATACTTTTAGAGGTAAGAGCAGAACTGTTCCGTGTGCAAGGAAAGGAAGAGGATGACTCTTACAACCATCAGTATTAAAGTTATTCCTGGGAAGAGGGAGCAGCAGACAGGGCATTTAAGAGCCTCCATCGTGCTGGTGACGTTCGGTTTTATGCCCTACTAAGAGTTCATAAGGCCATTTGCTTTTTGATTCTTTGTTTTGAACGTTCATTATTAAATGGTCCATTGTCCTAGTGCAACATTTTAACAGGCATTATGCTTCTACCAATCATATTGTCACACTTGCTTAAAGGTGGTCATTGGAAGATTCTGCATTCTCAGGGAAGCATCTCCACATAATGTGCATCTCAAATGCGCACTTGCAGCCACTGCACGGGCTACAGAGTCAGAATGCCTCGGGCAGGGAAAGAGAATCAGTGTCACTTGGCCAAATCATTTTTTAATCTGGATCTACTTAGCCAACGTAAGAGCTCCCAGCTCTCTACAGTAGCTGCCTGACTGTGCCAATGACTCTCTGCTGCCCTCTTGTGGCCAGTCGATGTACCCACACCGAGCCAAACAGCCCACCGGGAGGAGTAAGGGAGTCTGTGGCCAGGAGTCCACAGTGTTCAGACCAGTTTGCTGGTGCTCTGAGTACTTGCATAGGTGGGGCAGATGCCAGAACATAACCCCTAGACCCCACTAGTTTTTTTTTTTCTATTATTACTTTTCAAGTGTTCAATATTTTATGCCGGCTTCTTTTGCTGAAATCGTGAAGACATTTCTTCACTTTGCTCCCTCGTTCAGCCTGCAGAGGCCTGCCACTCAGGCTGCAGGAGAGCTCACAGAGCTTCTTCTGGTTTTGAGTATTATACAGCCCCAAGACTGTTTAACATTCACACGCTGTGAAGTTCATCCTGTTTCAAGTGGTTTTGTCTACGTGTGTGTGTGTGTGTGTGTGTGTGTGTGTGTGTGTGTGTGTGTGCGCACGCGCGCGTGCGCAATTGGGGATTAAGCCCAGGGCTTCCAGCATACTGGGCAGGTACTGTGTCCCTGAACAATATTTCAGCCCTAAAAATTTTTTTAACGGTAACTTTTAATCCACGCAAGCTTTAAGATAAAGCTTAACTTTCAAATGTAGGCAAATTTAAACAAACAACTACCTTCATGCAAAACTTCCTTTAACCTGCATGAAAGAACATTCAGAAATGTTCTTTCTCCCTCTGCCTTTGTTGTTTTAAACAGAAGCTTTGGTTTATATAGATGCCCACGTGCCACGGGGCACTAATTTAATATGGAATATTTAGTATTTGACAGATTTTCATTTCAGAAGCTGTGTATTTTATACACAAAGTTCACAGACCCAAAAACATTGATTTAGCATTGCAAATTAAATTCTCAATGCCAGCCAAGCTCCCAGGAAGGAAAACCACAGAAAGCAAACATCTTTTCCCAAGGCAACACTTTCTTATCTCTGACTTTGCGCTCTTATTTGTAGTGTTGGAAGCAATATGATTATCACAACTTTCACGCAACTTTGCAAAAATCAATTGGGGATTTTGCAAATGCTCATGGCCAAGAACTAACTTGATAAATATTTATGCCCAATTGTGTCACCATAATTTTTATGAGTAAGGCTTCTTTGTCCAGAAAGTCTTACATGTTTCACCTTGAAATAAAATCAGTCAGGCATTCCGGAAACTTCTGTGGCTGGGACTGACAGTGGGGGTGGCAGGAGGGATGAGAAGGCCGCAGACCAGAAAAGAAAGACACGTGGTTAGGACAAAGAACAAATAGGTCTTGAAACTGAAGGTCACAGAAACAATCAAACGCCAGTAACTAAAGCTGGCGCACAAATCTAAACCTAAAGCACGAGCCAGGAGTGGAGGCAGCAGGTGGGAACAAAGGCAGAGCCCCCTCATGGAAAGCAAACAGGAAAAAACACAGCCACAGTGCAGGTCAGCTCACCCTCAGGGACAAGGATGGACCGTGGTGGTGACACAGGGGAAGGGATCTCTTATTTGACTGAATAGATTACCCAATAGAGAGAGAAGTATGAATTTTCAGGAAATTGAATTTCTTTGAATTGAATTTCCCCCATTGTTTTGCTGACCAGAATTAAGGGTTTCACCACTAAACAGTTATAGATTAATAAAGAAAAGTGTTTCTGTACATATGAATCTTGAGACTGTGAAGGCTTAACCCATTATAGTGGCAGTATTATTATTTCTTCTACTTCTCCCTCTCCCTCTCCCTCTCGCTCTTCTCCTCCTCTTCCTCCTCCTCCTCCTCCTCCTCTTCCTCCTCCTCCTCCTCCTCCTCCTCCTCCTCCTTCTTCTTCTTCTTCTCCTTCTTCTTCTTCTTCTTCTTCTTCTTCTTCTTCTTCTTCTTCTTCTTCTTCTTCTTCTTCTTCTTCTTCTTCCCCCTCTCTCCCTCTCTTCCTCCTCTTCCTTCTTGGCAGCCCACCCTGTGGGCAGGGCTGGAACACCATGTGGTGCCAGGAGCTGAACTCAGACCCCTATACACTTGCCTAAGCTTGCCTAAGCAAGTGCTTTAGATTGCTGAGCTATCTCACCGGTCCTGTAGTATTTCATTTTATTGAGTGTTGTTTTAATAACTGTGTATCTTAAGTCCTCCCAGAAGTAAAGACAGTGGCTGTGTATTTTATAGCAAACCTAACCCAGAGCATAATAGAGTAATTGTTCCTCCTCATTCTAGCATATTTATTTATCTATCTATTTATTTATTTATTTAGTGTATATAGGACAGGGTCTCACTACATAGATCAGACTCAGTGATTTTCCTGTTTTCAGCCTCCTAAGAGCTGAGATTGCAGGCATGCACAACCACATCCAGTCTCAGTCCCCATCTCAGCATGCCTCCTGGGTGGGGCCAGCATGGCAGGCAGGGGATTCATTCTAGCATTTTATTGGAAGCTGGTTGTATATCAATTAAATAAAATCAAGTGAAGGCATTATTTATATACAATAATACTCTAATATCTATGCTGTTGTCTAATATAATTTAATGAATTCCAAAATGCTCCTGATTTGGATATGAAAGAGCTTGAGTAGTTCAGAAATCTCTCTCTCTCTCTCTCTCTCTCTCTATATATATATATATATATATATATATATATATATATATGTGTGTGTGTGTGTGTGTGTGTGTGTGCACATGCGCACCTAAAATAACCATAGTTACTTTGAGTTGCTTCCCAAAGCCTTGAGAACATCTTCTAAGATATGTGCACCCTGCATCAGCTCCAATGGGAGTGGCAGTGAGAGGAGGAGTATAGGAGGAGGTAATGATAGCGGGAGCTGGAACACAGTGATACAGAAACAGGGCACATAAATGCTGGGGGCTGGAGATCCTGGGAGACAGCAGAGAACTCTCCTACCCTGCGTTTTCTAACACTGCTCGAGTGTCACAGGAAACAGAGACATGAAGCTCAAGTACAGAGAGGCCATCACCCTGCTCCCTTTCCTGGTCAGATGGCGGAATCCTCCCACAGGTTATGTAGAGGCAGAAACTCTGGCATAAAGAAGATTCTTGAGCATTCTATACATATCATTTCCTCCATCAAACTCAGTGAGCTCTCTTACAACTGAGAAGACTTGAGGGTCTCTTCTATAGGCATAAACAATTCCACTTAGTCATATTTTAAAAAAAGCTACACGAGGTTATGTAATAATGAAAATTCCAAAAATTTATCACAAGAAAAGAATATTAAAAGCTGCTAGACCTGCTTAGGCAAGTGCAGGGACTGGGGTTCAATCCCCAGTATCAAGTGCTGCACTGTCCTCCCCCCGGGCACAGTGAGCCCACCGCTAGTCTGGGCATGGTGGAGCATGCTTATAATCCCAGCACTGGGGAGGCTGAAAACAGGAGGATCACTATGAATCTGAGTTGCACAGTGAGACCCTGTACCAAATACATAAAAATAAATAAATAAATTATGCTGCTAGAGAAAAGAAACAAATCACCTGTAAAGGAAAGTCCACCAGAATCACAGCAGACTTCTCACCATAGATCCTCAAGTCAAAGAGAGCTTGAGGTGAAGTATTCAGTGCCCTAAAAGAAAATAACCTCCAACCCAGATTGATGCACCCTGAAAAACTAACTTCCAAATTGATAGAAAATTAATATAATCCCATGACAAAGAGCACCTGAGTAAACTCATAAACACTAAACTAGTCCTCCAGAATGTTTTGAAGGACATTCTAGAAAGACATAATAAGGGTGACAACTCTCTGAGCCCCCAAAAATGAATCTACCAGGAAAAGATAAGCAATTCGGGGGGAAAGCAGAGTCAAAAGTAGGAAGATAATACAATAAAGATAACTAAATAGCCAGAGCCATGCTAGGTGCAGCCGCGGCTCTATGCTCTCTCTCTCTTCTCCCTAGAGCTTGGCCGTCTCGGATAGTTGCTGTGGTCCCGTGGGTTACCCGGCCCAGAGCAGCAGGGACATGGAAGAGTTTGATTCCGAAGACTTCTCCGCCTCGGAGGAGGATGAAGACTACGTGCCGTTGGGTGGAGAGTATAGTGAAGATGATGTAAATGAATTAGTAAAGGAAGATGAAGTCGATGGTGAAGAGCAGACACAGAAAACCAAAGGGAAAAAAAGAAAGGCTCACAGCATTCCGGCCAGGAAGAGAAAACAAAGTGGCTTCTTATTAGAAGAAGAGGAGGATGCCACGGCAGAACCTGGTAGAAGCAGCGGTGAGGAGGATGAGGTAGACAAGCAGGACAGGCACTGGGCCCGAGGACGCAAGGGGAAAGGAGGAGGATGAGCTCTGGGCCAGCTTGCTCAGTGATGTGGACCGAAAGCAAAAGTGCCCCCAAGCACACAGGCGAAGACAGGAGAACAGGCTGAAGAGACAAGTTCAAGTAAATCTTTGGTCAAAGCAGAAGAGCTAGAGAAACCAAAAGAAACAGAAAAGGTTAAAATCACCAAGGTGTTTGATTTTGCTGGTGAAGAAGTAAGTGCTGGGACTGAGTCCAGAGCCCCATGAATGTTAAGCAAGCGCACTACCAGTGAGCTACATTCCTCACTGGCTGTGTGACTAAAGGAAACATATTTCCTGCATGCAGCCACAGTCGTACCCACATGCTAATGACAGAAGTGATTCCAAAAACTGAAGACCAGCCTATGATCCTTCATATATTGTTTGGTTTTTGATCATGCACTGCTAAAAATACAGCAAATTTCTTCCAGAGATATTTTGGTTAATAAAACAATGGCTCTATCAAAAAAAAAAAAAAAAGATAACTAAATACATATCAGTTAAGTAGCATACCATGGTTATATATGATACTCTGGTTATATATCATAACCATCAATGTTAATGGCTTCCATTCACCAATCAAAAGAAACAAACTGACAGAATAGATTAAGAAGTGAGATTCAATAGTACACTGCATATAAGAAACACATTTAATTCAAAAGAAATCCATAGACTGAAAGTCAAAGGATGGAGAACAATACCTCATGCTATAGGAACCTGCAAAATAATAGGGTAGCTATTTTATTCGCAAAGTGCATTTGAAGCTAAGACAGTTTAAGAGAAACAAAAAGGCCACTACACCCTTGTAAAGGGAACAATCCAGCAGGAGACATTAGCAAACATAAATATATAAGCCCCAAGTACCACCACACCCAATTTATAAAAGAAATATTAAGGGACATGAAAAGTCAAATAAGCACTAAAACAATTGCAATGGGGGATGTTAACATTTCACTGTAATAAACAAATAATCAACCAGATTTAAAAAAACAAATCAATAATGAAATATTAGAACTAAACAATACTTTTTAATTAATTGACTTAGTCAATGTCTACAGAGTAGACATTTCTCATAATATCAAAGTATACATTCTTCTGAGCTGTACATGGGATGTTCTTCAAAACAGGCCACACACTTGCTTATAGAACATGCTTAAGTAAATGCAAAGGAACTGAAATTATCCCATGCATCTTATCACACTATGATGCAATGAAATTGGAAATCAATAGCAAAAGAAACCACAAGAATTCCACAAACACATGGAAATGAAATAACATCTCCTCTGAACAACCAATGGGTGACAGATGAAATTAAAGAATAATTTATGCAGTTTCCACAATTAAAAAAATATGTCAATACTATGGGTATTATGGTTGATATCTACTTGTCCCCTCAAAGCCTCATGCAGTCATGGGGTGGGGACTTCTACAGATTGAGACTTGACTCATGAGTCACTGGGATTATGTGATTTAATACTGATCTAGACTTTGAGACTTAATCCATGATCCCTGGGATTATGTGTTTTAAGTACTTCTGGGATTATGGGTGTAGCCTAAGGCAGATAAGCTCAGGTAGAGAACCTCAATGTAATACAAAGAGAGAGAGACAGGCTCAAGCTGTTGCTCTCTGCTCTCATGGTTGGTCGGTTGCCTCTGTTGCCATTGTTGCTGTTCCACCGCCATGAACTGGATGCTCTCTGCCTTGTTCCACTCAGCCTTGGACCAGCCAAATATGGACTGAAATCTCCAGGAACTGTGAGATAAATAAAACATTTCTTCCTTCATTTTGAGTGTCAAGTATTTGTCCCAGCAATGCATAAAGAGTAACTAAGACAATGGGACATGATGAAAGCAGTCTTATGTCCTATGAGGAAAATTTATAGTAGTGGATTCCCATGCCATGTCATGAAAAGAGAGCAAGAGCAAATAAGCGACCTATAGTTAAACCTCAAACTTTTGGAAAAGTAAGGGCAAGTCAACCTCAAAGCTTGTATAAAGGAAGAAATTCTAAAAATCAGAATTGAAGTTACTCACTGGTAACTAAAAAAATAATACAAAGAATCAATGAATTGAGGGATTGGTTCTTTAAAATATTAAATAAAATTGACAAAATCGCAGCTAATCTTTTCAAAATAAGGAAATAGAAGACTCAAATCAATGCAATTAGGAATGGAAAGGGTGAAATATCAACAGATCCTACAGAAATCTAGAAGATTATCAATAACTACTTCAAGAATCTGCATGAGGCAGAAAATACAGAAAAATGGACAGACTCCTAGATATATATGAATTACAAAAGCCGAATCAAGAACATATAAAAATTCTTTTCAAAAACCCAGTATCTGTCACTAAAATTGAAAATATAATTAAAAACCTATCGACTAAGAAAAGCCTAGGCCTGACAGATTCACTGCTGAATCCTACAAAAAATTTACACAAGACTTTTCTCAAACTCTTCAGTGAAACTGAAATGGAAGCAATATTCCCAAAGCTATTCCTGGAATTAATCATTACCTTGATACTAAAACCAGAAAGGGAGCCAACCGAAAATAGAACTATAGGTCAATCTTCCTAATGAACATAGATGCAAAAATCCTCAGTAAGATGCTGGAAAATGAATGCAGAAGGATTGTGCACTATGAGTAGAATTCATCTCAGGAATGCAGAGATGATTCAACATTCACAAGTTCATAAATACAGTACACCATATTAACAGAGCTAATAACAAAAACTATATGACCAGCTGTATAGATGTAGAAGAAGCATCTGAAAAAAATCTAATAGCCACTGATGATTCTTCCAATAATACAGAAAATTGGAATACACAGTTTTAATCTGAATCTGATAAAAAACCATCTATGACAAACTAACAACCAACATAATACTAAACGGACAAAAATTGAAAGCCTTCACTGTGAAATCAGGAATAAGACAAGGATGTCGACTGTCAACACTCTTATTCAGTTGGATACAAATCAATACTCAAAAGTCAATAGCCTTTCTGTACACACACACACACACACACACACACACACACACACACAAAAGACTCAATGAAAAAAATAGGGAAATAGCATCTTTCACAATACAATCTTTAAAAAAGAGAAATATCTAGGAATTAATCTAATTAAGAAAATATTGCTCTTTGTTTTAGTTAATCTTCTCTCATTGCTGGGACAAATATCAAACACTAGAGTTTACAGAAGGAAAAGTTTATTTAGCTCACAGTTACTGGAGGTTTCATAGTTTAAAACAGCCCGAATTAAACACCAAGACCTTGAGACACTGCCATACTGCAGTACAGGGTCTGGAAGAGAGGCTGGGACACTGCCATGTCCAAAATGATCTGCTCCATATCTCTAAGAGAGGCCACCAGGCCTGGGGGGAAAGGAAGGCATATGCTGTCAGTTTAATGATTTGTGCCTCTCTGGCCCTGCTCTAGTCCTCTGGCCCTGCCCCTCAAGCCATGTGCTACTCCTCAAGAGGCAACCACCCCATGAGGCTTTGGGGGACAACTAGATACAAGCCATAACATTCCACTCCTGAACCCCCAAAGTCTCATGTACATCCCCTTCTGAAAAAGGCATTTAGTTCATCTCTAAGAGTTGCCAAAGTTCCAACAGTTTTAGCATTGCTAAAGTCCCAGGTCTCCTCCAAGATCCAAGGCAAACTCTCAACTGTGAGACCCTGTAAGATGCTCCAGTGGCACAATTGGTTAGTGCATGGTATTTATAGAGCCCCTGTATAAACCAAAAATTAAACACATCCAACATTCAAAGGCACAAGATAAACACTGTCATTCTAAAAGGTATACATAGAATGATAAAACCTTTGGGGCTAAAACAAGTCCAAAATCTAACATGGCAAACATTAAGTTGTATAGTTCCATATGGAATATGTGAAGCAATCTGCAGCAAATTGTGAGCTCCGTGTGGCTCTGCCTCTATGGTACTCGTGGTGGTAGCTTCCATGGCTTCTCACTTGGATTGACTTTGCTACCTCCTTGCAGTTTTCCTTAGATGATTCACATTCCTGGCTTTCCCAAACTTCTGGAGTTTCCACGAAATAGGCTTCTCACTCACAGCTTTACACACTGCCCTCTTAGAGACACACTGCCCTCTTAGAGACACACTGCCCTCTTAGAGACACACTGCCTGGCCTCCCAGGCCTTCTGAAATCAAGGTGGAAGCTTCTTAACCTCAGAACTCTTCTATTCTGTGTGTGCCTAAAACTGATGCCATGTGGATAACATTACATCTGCTGCCAGCTGGAACAGTAGCCAGGCTTCCCTCTCTCTTGGCTGTAGGGGTTGAATGCCTGGATCACTGAGAACTCTGACCCTGATTCCACGAAACAAATTGTCTATGCTGGTGCCATTCTGGAACCTGGTGTGGCTACTGTCTTCATTCTGGAACATGAGGCTCTGCAGCTTTCTCCTCAGAGCAAATTCTCTCACCCTTGTGATTCTGAGGCTGCAAAGGGTGAGAGCCTGCCACCTCCTCAGATTCCTGCAGGACATCTTTTTTACTCTCCTTCCCTCCTGCGCAGTGAAGATCTCAGCTCTATCTTTGTATTCCGGAGCTTTATTGGAGCTTCCTTTCTGGCCAAACTCACATTTTAATCCATTCTGCTGGGCTCTTTGTTCTTCATTCTCAACATAAATCTGACTAAGAGCCCCCAACAATAACCATGCCACCATTTGACTGCTTCGAGATTTCCTTTGAAAAGTTAATCAGTCTTCTATGTTTAATCTCACTCTCAGGCAAAGTCTCTAGACATGAACAAAATTCAGACATACTTTCTGCCAAGCCAAAACACAAATGATCTGGAGTCCATCAACCAATGCAGTCCTTCCCATCAGAAACCTCTCCAGCCTGGTCTTTATAGTCAGGTTTCCTATCAGCATTCTGGTCTGAGCTCTGAACAAAATCTCTCAAAAAAGAATAGCCGAAGCTGTTGCAGCACTTCATTTGCAGCCAACAACTCCAAACTTTTCCTATCTTTTCCCATAAGCCATTCCCAAAAGCTGGTAATCCACATAGTCAGGTTTAGCCACAGCAACAAATCCACTCTTGGTATAAAATTCTGTATTAGTTACTCTTATGTCATTGCTGAGACAAATACCTGACACTCAAAATGAGGGAAGGAAAGGTTTATTTAGCTCAGCATTACTAGAAGTTTCAAGACACTACCCCTGCTCTGTAGGGTCTGGAGCAGAGGCTGGGGCACTACTGTGTCCACGACGATCCACTCCATACGTCTGAGAGACTGCCACCTGAGGAGGGGCATGTGCTGCCAGTTTAATGGCTCATACCTCTCTGGCCCTGCCCCTTAAGCTCCACCCTGGTCATCTGATCCTGCCCCTCAACTCATTGCTCCTCCAGCAGTGTCTGTTCCATGATCAACATGGGACCACTCTTGGATAGGAAGAACAAACATAGTGAAAATAACCATTCTTCCAAAATTATTGTACGGGTTTAATGCAATCTTGATCAAAATTCCAACAGCAGATCTCCTAGAATTAGAGAAAACAGTCCTAAAAATCATTTAGAACCAGAAGATGCCTATAATTGCTTCTGCTATTCTAGGCAACCAAGGCAAGGCAGGGGCCTTGTCATAACCCCTGACTTAACACTATAGTACAAAGGTACTGTCATAAATATGGCACAGTACTGGAGAAAATCAATAAAAGAGAATTGAAGATCAATGGAACAGATTAGAAGATGCACAAACAGCTCCAGACATACTCAGCCTCCTCTGACAAAGGACCTACATACCTTCACTGGAAGAAAGATAGCCTCTTTAATAAATGGTGCATGAGAAATTGGCTTTCCATGTGCTGAAGATTAAAACTAGCCCCATATCTTTCACCATGCATTAAACTAAAATTGAAATGGGTCAAAGATCTAAATATTGAAACAAAATCTAAACCTGCTGGACGATAGAATAGATAAAACTCTTGGAGACATTAATGTAGGGAAAGACTTTATGAACAAATGCACAGGAGCTATCAAAAATAATAAACAACTAGAATCTCATCTTATTAAAGCTTTTCCACAGCAAGAGATATAATCAACACAGTGAAGAGATAATTCACAGAATGGCAAAAATATTTGACAGCTATTCCTCAGACAAGGGACTACTATCTAAAATATATAAAAAACTCAAAAAAGTAAGACCCCTAATTTAAAGACCTTATTGAAAAAATACACATCTGAAAGAAACACACACTTATCAGATAGGGAAGTAGAAATAGTAAAGAAATATATCAGAAAACGTTCAGTATCACTGATTATTTGAGAGATACAAAGTAAAACAATGCTGAGATACCATATCATTCCAGAAAGAATAGCTATTATCACAATATCAACCAATAACAAGGGCTGGTGGGGTTGTGGGGGGAAAATCCTTCTCCACTGTTACTGGGCATGTAGACTGATGCAACCACTACAGAAATCAGTATGGATATTACTCAAAAAATGGAAGACTAGAGGTCTCACTCAACCCAGCTATTGCCCTTCTTTATGTCTTCTCTAAAGAATGAAAAGCATAAGACCACAGGGGCATATTCATACTCGTGCTTCTGGTGACATAGTTTGTAACAGCTAAAGCTTTGAAACAACCCAAATGACCATCAACTAATGAATCAGAAAAGAAGAGTTTTGTTTGTTTCTTTGTTTGTCTTTCGTTTTTTACACAATAGAGGGTTAATCTGCCACAGAAAAAGATAAGGTAGATGCATGCACCTTCTTAAAAGAAACATACTGCATTGTTACTCGTGTCAGAAACTGAAAGTGTAAAAAGGATACAAATGTATAAAAGGCTGTGAAATAGGAAGAAAATGTTCAAATGGGGAGTGGAACAAAACATGGTAGAGGAAGAAAGGAAGGGAAAAGAAAATTGAGAAAAGAAAAAATGGAGGGTAGAAGAATGGGAAGAAAATAAGAATATAGCCATAGCATGTACAGGTACAAATTCCCTATAATGAATATGATCATCATGTATGCCTAAAATGTACCAATAAACTTATTTTCTAAAAAAAGAAAATTTGAGGAACTCTAAAGAAAAGAACTTTCAGCCTCTGTTGTGCTGCTGATCTACTGGAATGAGAAGAGGGTGGCCTTACTAGGGAGTAGTGACTCACAGAGCTTCACTTACTATGAGTCCACATCCCATTTCCATCCAAGTGCCTATACTCTGGAGAGACTCACAAGTAAACATGATAATTTAAGTCTTGCTCAGGGTCACTTTGTAATGGTCTGCATCAAATTCCTACTTTGGCTTCTTTCCATCATGTTTTCTAAGTCGGTACAAATATAAATTTGATAAAAAATTTTGTATTCAATGTCCCTTCCTAGTTATAAATGAAAACTATAAATTAAATCAATATGAATAATATTAGCATAATTAGGCTTAATATTAATTTAACGATATTTGGTTCTGGTATGCTGAAAGTAAATTCCTAGTTGTAACTCTTTCTTCTGACTTCAATGTTTATACCATTGTATGTCCTGGAATTACTCAAGATTTATGTTCTGTCTATTTTGTGATGCACAAAAAGTATATACAAAACTTGACAATCATTGTAGACCATAGGGACTTCCACCCTCGGGTTCAGGAAATGGGTCAGTTAATCTTGTTTTTTCAATTTGATTGGAATAAGAAAACTATGAAGAAGTGATTGGACTGTTAGGGCACTAATCTTATCAAATGATTAACCCACTGATGAAGTACTAGAAGGGGGGGACCTAGATTGAGGGAGTGTGGCATAGGGGCATGACAGCTGAGCCCTGGCTTCATCTCATCTGGCTCTGTTCCTGATCTCTGCTTGCTGCTTGCCTCGAGTTGAGCAACTTCTCCATCAGACCCTTCTACTGTGATATTTCTGCCTCAGAGTCAGTTAAACATGGACTTAAACCTCTGAAACTAGAAGTCAAAAGTAAATCTCTCCTCCTTTACATCGCAGTGTCAAGTATCTTGTACCAACAAGGGGGAAGAATCACATAGTAATATTAATTTTTTAAAGCATTAACTGCTTCATTCCATAGACCAATAGATACCCCCAGTACAGTTTTCCAAAGAATCCTGCACACTTACATAGATATATCCTTTCCCAACTCCCTCTTCTGTCCTTCCCCTCACGTCCGTAATTCCTTCCTTTTGGATAGGTTCATTTCCTTTTCACAGTACACATTTTACTCTTAAGATTTTATTGACTTTTTCAGGTTCTTACACTAGGGAGACAATACAATATCTGCCTATGCAGGTCTAATTTATTTCACTTAAGCATATTGTCTCTAATTGCATCCATTTACTGATAAAGCCTCAAATTTATCCTTTTACACAGTAATGTTAAAAAAGGTGATCAGAGTAATACTTGCCTCCCTGAATGAGTCTGGGAGAATTTCTTCCCTTTCCATTTCATTGAAGAGTTCAGAAGAGTTGACACAGGTCCTCCCTAAATTTCTTGTAGAATTCAGCTGTGAATCCATCAGGACCTGGGCCTTTCTTTATTGGTAGGTTTTCTTTTATTACATTTTCCATTTCATTGACTGATATTTGGTTATTCAGAATCTTTATATCTACTTGATTCATCTTTGGAAGTTCATATGTATCTAGGAATCTTCCCATTCCTTGTGCATTGCCTATCCTGTGAGAGTAAAGATTTTGAAAATAAGTAATGATAATCATTTGAATTTCTATATAGTCTATAGTGATTTTATCCTTTTAAATCCTCACTGTATAAATTTGAATTTTCTTTCCTTTTTTAAAAAGGAAAAGTGTTGGCTAAATGTTTAGGTTTCATTTATTCTTTCAAAGAACCAACTCTTTGATTTAATTCTTTGTATTATTTTCTTTGTCTCCACATTTATTTCTGTTCTGATCTTCATAATTTCCTGCCTTATTTGGGCTTTTTGGCTTGAATTGCTCTTCTTTCTGAGACGCAGCACAAAAATATTTATTTGAGTTCATTCTGTTTTCCTCCTGTGAGAATTTATCACTATAACTTCCCTCTTAAGTCCCTCTTAAGGCAGTATTCATTATATTCCATAGGTTCTGGAGAGTTGTAGCTGCTTTTTTGTTTGATTGTAAATATTGTCTAATTTCTTTTTTTTTTTTTTTTTTTTTTTTTTTTTTTTTTTTTT
>PVJA010023112.1:0-33357 GCA_004027025.1 Myocastor coypus
AAAAAAAAAAAAAAAAAAAGATACAATAACAAACTAAAGCGAACTATGCAGCAATGTTCTTCTTCACTCTGGCAGACCCTCAGCACTTAGATGTAGGAGGGAAACCCAGCGGCTGGAAGGCAGTGCCCAGGCTCAGGGATAAGGTCATGCCATGTGCTGGCTTTGGCCTTCAGGCATTGAGTCAGACATGCTTTACGCTAAAAAAAGAAAAAAAAAAAAATCTAAATACAAGTGCAAATAAAATAAGATGTTATTACTTACATAATCTCTATTTTTGAAAAAGGCTTAATCTAGAGTCCCTTTAATATGGAAAACCACAAGAGAAGAAATCATATTCAAGGAATGGTCTAACCTGAATGTCCATGGGAAAGGAAAAGCATCATTCATATGAGCAGACTCACCTGGTGGCTGTTTTATTTTAGTTAATGATTTTCATGTGACTATTGAGGGACTTTGACAATTGCAAAAGCTTTCTGAAGAACTTTTCCTTGCTCACTCAAGGGAGGCACACGTGTAATATGCTGGGCTTGTATGTACAACTGAAGTTCAGAAGCTCATTTAGCTGGCCAAGGTAAGCAAAGTTCACAAATGGCAGGAGGATAGGGAATTTGTAACTAAGTCCTGAGTATTATTACTCTTTCTGTATTACACTGGTCATACAAACACTAAAACTTGGAACTGAGGCATACACACAAAAAATTATTTTGTCTATATAGAGCTATATTTACTACCATCATGGGAAAGAAGCCAGTGACGTGTGTGTGTGCGTGCATGAGTACGTACATGCACATATTGTATTTAAGAAGCTGATGCAGTTGTAACAGTGTATTATAATAATAGCAATGATGCACAATGATAAACATCTCTTGAAAATATATTTAATAAAGCATCAGATGATGAAAAACAGCTACAAAAAAAGGGAAACATGAGCTAGTTAATAGTCATGCAGGATCCTGTGGAGATTGGAGTCATATACAATGTTTATTTACATCCATGTTTGTACTATGAGTTCTTGTTGGTTAAAGTAGATAATTAGTTTCTCAAAGCTCATAGGAGTACATTCTCCATCTCAACTTTGTGAATTCCTGTCTCAACTTTGCATCAGTTGCATGGCTTTTGCTGTCTTTACTGCTTACTCAAATGTAGATCCACCAAGTTCCCATGATAAGAAAGTCTAGATGCAAAAACACTGAAACAAAATGGAGATTGTATAGAAATTCACTGATTATCAAACATTCATTAAAAGAAAAGATGACTTTTATTATTACTGTAGTGCCATGATACTTAATGTCATTTATCATGTGAATTAGTGTTTCTGTATACTAAGAAAAAAAAATCCCTGAACACCAAACAGGTACAACAAAGAAATACACAAGGGTTTTCCAGCAGTCAGACCTGAGTTCTAGTTCTAAGTTTTCTACTTGCTGCATGGTAGACCACTGTTTTTTTAAGTTGCTTAATTTCAGTGCCAACTAAGTCTGTTAATTCAGTAGCTCAAAGGATCTCAGTGAGTGCAAAAAGAACATGGCAACACAGTGCACTACACACTGTCAATGCTCAGGCTGTAGGAATCCATCTGATCTACTGACTGGAGATCTAGGGGCATGGAATTTTTTTTAAATCTCTTTAATTTTTTTGTAAGCTGTGGGGAATTCAAAGGCTGAGGAGGTAGCGAAGAACTATCATCTCTTACAAGAGGTGGAATTTGAGTAAATAATAGAAGAAAAAAATGGAGGACAAAGAAGCATAAATATCCCAAGCACAAAGATAGCCAATGTTTTGGCCCTAGCCCCTCTAGGTCAGTGAGGACTCAGGACATAAGAGAACCTGTACTGTCACATCCTATAACTCAGTGGTGTCCCAAATTTTCTGCTCAAGGAGATTATGGGGCCATAGAAGAAAGGGATTGATGATGTATAGTGTGCCTAATGAGAATCACCTAGACTGAAAACATTCCCTCAGGCTTTCACAGAGAGCAAACTGGTCAAGCAACGGTTGTGACTCATCCAGATGGCTGACACTGATAACAGTTCTACAAAATGCTGTATATGGTTTCAAGGTAAATCCTGAGGGAATTTGACTGATCTTGTCAGACAAAAAAGTTGCATTTTTTTATTATATAGGTCTTGCTTTAAGTTGGTTTTAACTATCAAGCCAAAAAATTTAACCATGAGGTATAAAAAGTAAAGCCAGATTAATATGCTGATCTGTAAAAGGCTCATGTCAACAACTGCTGACATTGCCAGTTCTGCTGATAACTCACTACTATTATGGATTATTGTACTATACATACAACTACTTTCTCTTAGTTCAAGAGAAATTATTGTACTAATAGTGTTCAGAAAAATCATCATGTCTGCATCTTGTACTCTGAACAACTACTATGAAGATGACAAGACAATATGCATTGTATTAATTATTCTGACCGTCGTCCTAATGTGCTTTGAAACTCTAATTGTCATTTCTTTCTTATTTAAATAAATAAAATTTTAAAAAATCCCAAAGGGAAAATTAAAAAAATTCCCAGGTGGATATCTGAAACTGGGAGAAAAGCCTATGAATCGTCGAAAGGAAGTTGTGCGCAAACAGTGTCCAAACAACTCGAGGGTATTCCAATGATTCCTAGCACAGCTGTAGTCTGGACGTGTCAGTGCACCGGGGTCTAAAGTAGCCAAATTAGACTGGCCACGCCCTCCTCCGCCTTCTTGTTTGCTACTTGTCAGCACTTCCACTAGAGGGCAGTAGGTGGAAAGGAGAGACCGTTACGAAGGAATAAAGCGGACGCTTGACAATAGCGGCAGTGGACTGGAGTGCAAAGCAACAGAGAAATGAAGGGCGAGTTGATTGAGTGGAAAACACGAGCGCTTGAGCAAGGAGATCAAGCTACGTGCAGTCAGGGCTCGGCAGGACGCTGCAGCAGCAGTAGGAAGCTAGAGCACGGCTTCCCACAGCCATTGGTCTTGAGACTCATTTGGAATTTTCCCAAAACAACCAAGCAAACACATCTGGCAGGCAACCTCCAGGGCATCTCTGTAAGCCTTCATCTAGAGATATGGAGCTTTGCAATCTGTAATTTTCAGAAAGATTCACATCTTATTTTAAGGAACAGTTGAGATTGATCCCATACAGGAACTCTGAGGGTCCTTCCCATATTCACAGAGGTAAGTTTGCTAACATAATAGATGCAAGCAAGCTTCAAACTAGTGGCAAGCTTATCTATCTCTCTAGCAGGGTCTTCACAGAAAGTTGTTAAACTTTTAATCCTCACAAGAAGCCTATAAAAAGAAATATTTCGAATCCCATTAATAGTTAGAGAAAACAGTTCTCACAAGACTATCTTATAATGGTGAGTCTAGAAGTCATGACGTGTGGTGTCAGTATGGTCTCTCTGTCACAACGTGTAGTGCTGCATCCATTCTGTTTCTAGCCAGGACTTGGATCCAAGCTTTCATCACATGGTTCAGCCAAACTATTACAAGGATGGCAAAGTCTGAATCTTGGGTAAGACCCCAAACCTTCTGGGCTTGGGCTTCCTCATCAACAAACTGAGACTGCTTATCCCAAAGCTTCACCCAGAGAGGGCATGCATGCACCTAGTTTAACATCAAGTTATTTTAATTGGATTCTAACATTTAACCTCTAGGAGGTTCACATAAAATATTGAAGATAAATTTTGGGGGACACTTAAATGAGGCAGAAATGGGCCACTTTTCAATAGTTGTTTCTACCTTCCAAAATGCTAGGTAACTTAAGCATCTATTAGTTTTGTAGCCTGTTTTCACCCCCCTCCCTGCAGGCCCTCCATGTCTCTACCCTCCATATCCCAAGAAGGAAAATCCACAGCAGGAGCAGGATCTTTCTTTCTCATATTATAAACACAATTATCCCTCGGTATCTACTGAGGATTGGTTTCAGATACCAAAATCTATGGATGTTCAAGTCCCTAATACAGAATGACCTCATCTTTGCATATAACCTATGCACTAACCCCAAGTTTTAAATAATTTCTAGACTACTTACAATGCATAATAAATACAATACAATACAATACAATACAATACAATACAATACAATACAATACAATACAACACAATATAATACAATACAATATATTTCCACAAAAAGTTTCTATATAATGTTGCTTAGGGAATATTGATTAAAAAACACAATGTGTATTACAATTCAGATGAAATATATTTAGTTTAATTTTTCAGATGAAATTTGTAAAGAATGTTTTTGAACTATAACTGTTTGAACCTGAGTATGTGGAATCTGGGGATAAAGAGGGAGTATTGTGCAATCAAACTGGGATTTGTGATAATGTTGGGAAAAGTTTCAACTTGATTTAATTCAGTAGAACCCAAATGTATCAACACATCCATTTGTCAGCTGTTCGTTTCATTATAATGCTGAAAACAAAACAAACAAACAAAAATAAAAACAAAACAAGCCCAGTATGGCATGGCACTTTTAAAGGCATGTGAGGTTCAGAATGTGGAATGTTCCATAGTAATAGAACCTTAAATATCACAGATTGATTTTTTTTAGTATAAAAAGCAGGTCTTACAACAGGTGCAGTTTAATCTTGCACTAATTATATTAGTCTCAGCAGCTGTCTCTGTAATTATCCTGCTCCCTATACTTCTTACAGTGACGTTGCTGGACTTCTCTCGGTGTGCTTCGCCAGCCTTGAACTCTCCAGGCTGCTGAGAGACAAATGACCAGAAGCATTTGTTGGGAGCACTCAGATGTGACTGTGTGTTCATGGGGATTTGTTAACTGAAGTTTTAGTTGCTGAATTCCTCATAAACAAGTCTGAGTGACAGCTTTTAATGGTGATCTTCCAAAACAAATGTGAGTCATAGCCATTAATGCAACACAGGAGAAAGCTAGAAACTCATCCTGTGCAACCTGCAAGGACCTTGGGAACAGGAAATGGGCTGAGCTAGAGAGGAAGTTAACAGGGGATGTGTTGAAGCTTTAATGTAAATGTGGCTCCCCCAGACATGGGGGCTGTATGTGGTATTTGTCATGAAGGCTACTGTGGAGCAGTGTGGAACAAAGTTTGGAAATTGTGGTACTTCACTGATGGTCAATACAGTCTTTTTAGAATTAGCAGGTAACAACTTAGGCAGATTATTCGTATATATATGAATAATTTTAATATGTGAATGTATATAAATAATTCTGAAATCTTACATATAGATATAGATATATAGATATATTCATATATATGGTATCAGATTTAGTGTTTAAAAGCAGATATTCAGGGTACTCTGAATATTTATTTTAGAATAAATGGAATTAAAGGAAGAATTCCCAGGCCAACAATAGCCCAGTGGAGTAAGTACCTCCTTAGGCAAGCTCAGGGACTAGGGTTTAATCGCCAGTACCACATGCTGCACTGGCCTCAGCCCTGACCCAAAGCACGGTGAGACAGCTACGGAGACCAGCATTGTGGTGCATACCTATAATCCCAGCTCTGGGGAGGCTGAAAACAGGAGGATTACTATAAATTTGAGCTGCATAGTGAGACCCTATACCAAATACATGAAATAAAATAAAATAAAAATAATAAAAAGCAAGAATTATTTCAACAAGACTGAGTTTCTTCTTTGTATTATTTCTCAATGTTTCTTCTTTCTTTTTCTTTCTTTCTTTCTTTTCTTTTTTTTTTTGCGGGACCAGGGTTCAAACTCACAATGTTGCACTTGCCAGGCAGGCACTTGTGTGTGTGCCACAGAGCTATCTCCCTAGCCCCTCCTATTTATTTCTTTATTTAAGAAAACCTGACTTAAATTTTTTTAAAATCATTTTTGTTTGTTATCATTGAACAAGATTCTTTTTTAAAGACAGAAGAAAATAACAGCTATCAGTGACAGCTTCATACCTGAAGTTGTTCATCCAGATTTGATATCAGTTTAAGTGAGGCACTGAAAAAGAATACTCTAACCTGTGCTGGATATTGGCTGTCAGCATTCACTTTAAATACCTTGGCAAAATGCCATGAATATATGGTTTCCTATGAAAGAACATCAGTCATCATTGGTCAGTTGCTAATTCCTACACACAGCTTCAGCTGTACGTATGATTCAACTGGTTTGCTATGGCCTGGCTCAGAGAAAGCCTTTCCATTTTAACGGCTACTATTACACTTTAAACATCTTGTGTGTATATATTCACTATATCACATCTCACATGATCTCTTTCATTATTCTCATCTCAGAAATCTTTAAACCTCTCAAAGGTTAAATGATTTATCAGCCCCTAGAATTAGCTCAAAAGTTTCTGCTGAATGAATGAACAAATGAACTAGTTAAAATATTGTACTGCAACTACATATGTGTATCGATATCTGTTTTACCTTTAAATTCTCTTGAACATGTTTTGTCTAATATGATTCCCACAACAATCAGCACAGTCAGTTCAAAATGGAGCCATTGGCTCTAAGCCAATGGTTCTGAAATGGAAGGTCTTTGATCCTCAGTAGACACTTGGGAATGTCTAGAGACATTATGGGTGTCACACCTGTGGAGAGGGGTGCAACAGATATCACATGAGTCGAGGTCCTGGATCTTTTAAACATGTTACAATGCACAGAACACTCTGTACCTGAGAAAGTCTATGTGATCTAAAATGTTAGTGTTCTAAAGTTGAGAAATTTTCATCAAGATCTTTGGTCTCTGAATCTATTGTAGCCATGTATCTTGAGAGCTCGTGCTAAAAACAATGTTTGGACTAAGGATGTTCTCTAAGCAAATAATACATTGTGTGCCATATGAAACTACTTATTGTAGTGAGTCATCATCCTCAAATACGTGCAAACTAACAAAAAATCATAGAAATTTTGATTAAAAATCAAAATGGTTTGATTTTTACTCTCTCACCAAACATGACGGTCTGGTTTACTAACCCTGTTTCTTTCAAAAAAGCACTTGGGTGTAACAAGCACCTAGGCACCGCTATGCATTTCAAGAGAATGAATTCATTGTCTGAGCTCTTTTAGATAATGTGCAGGTTCAGCTTATTATGATTATAGCCTCTACAAAAAAATTGCAAGAGACTAGCTGGATTTTTAAGACTTCTCTGAGTCAAAGTACTGTCATGTTAATTCCATCTTTGTCATTGAGAAAACCACACATGAGCATGGCTGAACAGGTGTGAGTTAACAGCGCTGCAATTGCATATAACAATGTAGCCAGAAATCCCTTTTGTCTGGCAGAACTGACATTTTTTCTACTGCTTATAATTTTTTTTTTCCTGGAGTAGGTATATTGCAGTGGCACACGTAGATCTTTTTATAGTTCGGTCTCTCACATTTCACAGAGAAGATCAATTCCAAGAGAGCAGAAGTGCATAGACTATGGGAAAGAAAAGAACCTCAGAGGTCCTTCTGTCCACTGACTTTCTGCCTTTTAAAAATTTGCTGAATTATTCATTCAAATAAAATTTTTACATGGAAACCTACTGCATAAAATCAAAACAATCATTATACAAAGTTGTACTAGGGAAGCATAGGTACCAGCTTGTCCTAGTAGGCCAGCACTGCATACCCACCCTCTAACCCAACCCTGTCTGATACAACAGCTCATTCTATTTTTGGATGCTTGCAATTGACTCAAAGTATTTTCCTGTAAAAACAATCTATTGTCCTTGTTCTTCCTTTCTTGATGAGTAGATAAAGAGATTCAACTATAGTGAAAATCTCTCAGGGGTAACTGCGCCAGCACTTTATATACTATCTCATTTAATGTTCATGTCTTTCTGAGAAAAGATAAATGGATAAATAACTGCATTCTTCAGCCTTCTAAAAGAAAGAAATTCTGTTGTTAGCAAAAAATAGACAAACCTAGGGGATGTTATACTACCTGAAATAATTCAAATAAAGATCAGTACCTCATGATTTCACTTAAGTAGGTAATGTAAAGAGGACTGACCTCATTAAGCAGAATACAGTGGCTGCAGCCTGGGACTATAGGAAGTGGAAATTTGGAGCTGGTCAAAGGGTGGAAAGGGAGAGTTAGATCAGAAGAATAAGCCTGGATGTCTACCACGCAGCACAGTGACTACAGTTAATAACAATGCAAGCATTAGCAATTGCAGGAATTAAACTTTAAGTACACCACAAAAAGTATGTGAAATGTTAGTTTGGTTTATTCACTCCACAATGTTTGCAGACAATAAATATTATGCTGTACATCATATACATATACATATATATATATATATATATATATATATATATATATACTGTATTTACTAATTTTGTAAAAGAAAGGTAGAAATTAGAGTAAATTTCTGAGCCTTAATATTGGTAGAGTGAAGGAGTGAAGCTGGGAGTGGAGGCACACACCTGTAATCCCAGCACTTGGGAGACTGAGGCAAGAGGATTGGTGCGAGTTCGAGACCAGCCTGGGCTACAAAAGTGAGCTGAAGGCCAGCCTCAACTGCATAGCGAGACCCTGTCTCAAAAAAGACCAAAAAAATATATTGGTAGAGTCAAAATCAATCCATCCAGGCATACATATTTTTTATTCTAAAAGGTTATTTTATTATTCTGTTTTACCATGCTTTCTGGTTAATGACCCCTTCAGGATGATAAATCATGAAACAATATCGCTCCTTCACCACCATCCCCAGACTAAACATCTCTGTTACTTTCATGTGATTTCAATAATCTTTACTTTTTTTTTGTGGTACTAGAAATCGAACTCAGGAACTTGTGTTTGCCAGGCAGGCACTTATGCCACTGAGCTATCTTCCCAGCCTTATAGCCTTTACTGTTAACATTATTTGTTTGAGTTTGTTATCATTGATTGTTGTTAAGTTGTGAGGCTTGAAATTCACTGGCATTGGCCAAGGCAGAGACCAGAACACTGCCTGTCTCCTTGCTCTAGGCCGTCCTGTGCTCTGAAGGCAGTTTTGCTAGTTTGCTTTGGTGATGCTGATATCATGATAGGTTAGTTACATTAAATTTGCAGTGACCTAAGTATCTTTGAGCATCATTGCTATAACCTAGTGCTCCTACTTCTGTCCTTTGGGAAGATAAGTTTAAGGAAATTTAGACATTGAAGTTTGTATGTATCTCTATCAAATTATATATTGTTAGTCTTGCTCCACTAGTGTAGGTTATCAAGATACTGCATGTGTTTACAATTCAGCCACATTAGCTGTCCATAACTTTGCAACCTCTGCAGATTTGGTTAGCCTCTAGTCCTTGTTATTATCATAGTTACTGATTAAAATAAACAAGCCAGTCAGCAAGCAAACAAAGCTTAGGAGCAGGGCTATGGCAAAATCCTACAGATGGGGTATGACATGAAGAAATCACTTTGCCACATCTGTGTCTATAAAACAATAAAACACAATTCTAGAGCTCTATTGGGAAGATTAGATTTTTTTCCTCTGAGAAGCTTTATTAACAGATGAGCTTAAGGAAATTAGGAGTTTTTGCCTGTTACCATGAACTTAATTATAGACCAAAGTGGATTCACATCCTGGAGCTGCTGGTTGGTTGATGTTTTCTACATCACATCATTAAATGGGAAGGAAGACACCTTAAATCATTAAAGTCAATTACTCACATTCTGTTCATTTTTTATGACAAGTTGCCTTTCTTTCTCTTAAATCATAATACAAAAATAATCCTAATGAATTGAAAACTGGTTCATATAAATTTAGCTTCACTTTCACTAATTTTTGGTGACAGATTGTACGTGAAAAATGGTCTAAAAGGTATGCTATCCTTAATACACGTCATATATGAAAAAAAGGAGAATTTCAGTCTTAAGAAGGTGAGAAAAGCTTTGGGTAAAGAGGTATAGATTTAAAAATAGGTAATGGCAAACAATAATAGTGTATGTTTATGTTATAAAGCCACAGACATGTCAGTAGAGACAGGAGATGACTTCATTTTCCTGTGAAAATAGCTGATGCCATGAAAAAAAAAAAAAACATGAGCAACACAGAAAAGGAAATCAGAGTGCATTTCATAAGGTAGATCTTGCATTGTTCTTGAACAAGGTGATGAAGCCTGTGAACAACACCATTGGACAACCCCAGGAAGTGTTGTCCAAAGTCCCAGGATGTCAGGAAGTACCTTCTATCAAGTCTTCACAAAAAAGAGGTAATTCTTGTCCCTGAACACTTTCACCACTGATTTGGCCTCAGGAAGATATTTTTACTTGCTTTAAGGAAATTATCCATACATCATCACAAATATTCTTTAAAATATAACAGTGTACTTTCCATAGTGTAAATATATTTATTATAGTTCATGTACAAAGTAATATAGCTTTATATAATCTTTCCCTGAAGTTTTTTCCTCTGATACAAAAGAGAAAGGGAGAAAAAGAAATCCTTCATTGCTCTGCATTGGAGGGCTGCCGAAGAGAAGCAAGGACCCTTGGGTAGGAAGCAGGGAAACAAAGAATTTAATGGGCTAGAATGGGGGTGAAGCTTGTATGGGCTATACAGTGGTGTAACAGCTACTGACTGGGGAAGGCTTTGAATGAAAAACAAAAGAGGAAGCTTGAGGTTTTTCCAGCAGGAAGAAGACAGAAGTCAGTCTAGGAGCTGCACATCATTAGTCTTGGATTCCCACAGCCTGGTGACTTGCAACAATAATGACCTTTTGAACTGCTGAATGGGCACAGACCCATCAGTTTTTAAATTTTTACATATTTTTTAATTGAAACTTATAAATGGGATTGTTCTTTAGTTTTTAATTTGTGTCTACTCCATCATGTTTATGGTAACTGACACATTTATTTTCCACCTTCTTGTGTGTTCTACTGGAATTGTCTGTTCTTAGAGGTTTAAAAAAAGTTTTCCTGTAAAACTTTCAGATGTTTCATAGGGTAAGGTATAGCTTTATTTATTTAGCTTTATTTATTTATTTATTTATTTATTTATTTAAAATTTCTGCTTCAGAAAGTTTGGACTCTTGGGGACCATCCACTTGGGACCCCCTCCTGTCCCTCTCCTGGACAGGAGCTTTATTTCCCCTAATAAATCTATTCTGCTCATCAAAAAAAAATGGACTCTTCTAGTGTCATTTGGCTAAATTTTATTTTTTTTGGGCAAGCAATTCATTTCATCAGGTTTTTCAATTTATATTATGTAAAAATAGGCCAAATGTTGAAAATCTGACTGCTGTTCTAGACAGTGAATCTGAATCTTAGAATTTTTAAGCTCATGGGGTTGCCTCTGTCTCTGTGACCTATGATACCTTTTGGTTTTCTGTATGTTGCTGAAGATCAAATCTGTGGCCTTGTGCACTGTAGGCAAGTGGATTTCCAATGAGCACCATTATTCTCATCCCATAAATAATAATTCGTTAGCTAAACTGATAAAGTAGATCAAATGAAACTTCCTGGAACCAGTTTATGTTGACACAGGTGAATACTCCCTAGCTATCAGGAGAAACCTAGGATTTGACATTTCAGTACAAGTTCATTTTAAATCAATAGGGTGAATTTTAAATTGGTATCTGTTACAAAATAAAGTTTACCCTAACATTGCTAAATGCCAAAATCTAACTTCTTTTGACTTTGTTTCTTGGGAAGTGATTTTATGATCACATGTCAGTTCAATAATTGGCCATGGTCCTGCCTGGCCATGCCTTCCACCCAGTTGCTCAGCGTGGCGTCCAAGGTGCATCAGAGCCGGCCCTTTTTGCATCCCCATTCTCAACACTTGCCTAACCCACTCAATTTTATCTCTGGCATGCCTGCACTGTCCCACCATATTGATCATGTATGGTACATGAGAGACAGTAGTGTGCACTTAGGCTGCCTGGGCGGGACTACCACTTCTGACATTCAGTAGCTATGTAAACCAGTAGCTTCTGTACTCTTGGTGTCTCTAACTAGAACATCCTTGAGTATTATGTGGATGAAGTGAGATAATACAAAAAAAGTACTTAGATACTTTTCTGGATCCAGAAAAGCATTAATATGTAACCCCAACTCAAATGTCATGATTACTGAATTTTAATTCTGTCTCTTCACACCTCAGCCCATCCACTTACTGAAGTGACCCTGCTTGCTCCCTTGTGCGTTGTATCTGTGACTGTTCAGTGAATGATGCTTGGGTTGAATGGACTTTCCTAGCATCACTCAGCATCAGAGTCAACAACACATTACTGAACACTGTAACACACTACAGACTTGCACTATTAGTCCTATTTATTTTTATGAAAAGCACAAAGACAAAAATAGCGTGTTTTCAAAAAAAAAAAAAAAAACTCATCCTCTAAAATTTTTGTCAGCACTATAATTATAGAAAAGCATCCACTTTTATAAAAGTTTATGCTATCATATTTTTTATTGTTGACAATATCTGAAAGTTTGAGAAACCTCTTCAAGGCAGTTAACTGTAATAACTACTAAAATAGTTTTAGCTTTCAAAACTTCCTTGTGCAACTAAACTGCTTCTATGAATTATAAATAGTGCATATCTGTTTATTCAATATAAAAAAAGTATAACTTAACTTTCAGTGTCTCATGTTTCAAGATGGGCAATCACTGGAAAGCGTGAATTATTCAATATTTAAGAAACTGGGTGGAAAAAGTTGAGGCAGGTGTTCATAGGACCCATAATCAGGGTCTTTCATAAGCAAAAGTCCAACATCCAAAGGGTCAGAGAAAACTCAGACTGAAGATTTGCAAGCCTCATTATATCTCTCTGTGTCTGTCAATATTTGAAGAGACAGGGTCAGGTAGGTGGGGCACAGATAAGGTTGTTGTCAGGGACCTGATGTTGGATAGTTAGATCATTCTGTATAGCATGTTGCTGAATGACAACAGAGTTCAGTCACCTGGCAAGGGGTTAGCAAGATTTAGAAAGGATGACAGGCTCACAGGCATTACAGTTTAGGACAAAGTTCAGGTGTTGGTGGTATCTGGAAATACAGAAAGAAAATGAAATCATCCCCTTCCCAGGAAAGCCCATAAATCCTAGTTTCAAGAGTTGTAAAACTCTTTGCAGATCCTCTCCAATTATGGAGCCCAATGACCTCTGCCTTGATGAGGAATAGAAACAGAAAACAGTGACAAATATGTAATAGGACAGGTAAGGGCTATATTCATTCAATAAGTAAAGATATGCATTAGAATGCTCTAGGACAGGAATATAGATGAACAGAATTTTCTGCAGGCACTTAAATGTCTAGTTTTAAATCCAAATTTTGTCTTATACAGAGTACACAATCATTGTGTCTGTTATTTGACACTAACTAAGTTGTATTTACTTGAAGCTCAGTTCAGACTTGCCATACAACTTGAAGCACAGATATCATGATAACTTCATTTAGAAGAGGGACATACAACAAATGACAGCTCCCCTATACACCCCTCTCCACCCTGGTTCCATAAAAGCATTCTGAGGTTACTCTCACAGTTCCAACATGATACACCATGCTCTAATGCCATGGAAACATAATGTAGACATGGTAAGGCCAAGACTTACAACCAAAGTTGCTACATAAACAGAAATAGACTCCTGATAGATGCTACCAGATAAAATACCATGGATTTATTTTGAAACAGATTTGTCAAACAGAGCAGGGAAAACTCTGATCTGCAGTTGATGTCAAAGAAATGCACAAAGCTCCAGGCTTTGCCCATATGCATTTGAGAAAACAGACATTGGGCCAAAGAATATTTTCTTCATTGGTCAATTGTAAGAACACATCTCAAACTGTGCTTGTTTTACACATTGGCACCACCTTTATACTGCATGGGTTTGAAATGGCAATGTTGACAGCATTATTAAAACACCCACATGGGTATCACTGGAAAAGTCAACATGAGACAATAGTGCCTGCTGCCCATAAAAAATGATGATGGCCCTTGGGATTGTGGATGCTGGAGACTGTGCCTGGTGACAAGGTACTGTTTAGTAGCAGAAAGTTACCTTTCCTAATGGTTCTGAAATGACTACAGTTCTTTGTCACACAGAGTTTAAAAGTTTAGCCTTCAATTGAGCCAGTAGTCCATTGATTTCAATGTATACTATAGAGAAAACCATCCATCACAAGGGCTTCCTGAGGAGTTTTTTTTTTTTTTTTTTTTTCTCGGGAAAAGGCTCGGGTGATACAGGGGTGCCAGGCCCCTGGATGTGGATGATTATATCAGGTGGAAGCCAGCTGGGCAGGTCCAAGCCAGCAGGGACTTCTGCACAGCTGAGCCCAGTTACCCCCCAGCCAAAGAGTCAATCAGGTATGCTCCCGAGAAGCAGCTCTCTGCCAGTACCACACACAAAATACATTACATCAGTTTCTTTCCTTTCTACTCCATAGCATGAGCTTTGGTTTGAGATACTCAACCACAGTGGCATGGGTACATTATGTAAACTAAAAGCTGTTGTCCTAGAAAAGCTAGGATCTAGGGTAGAAGTCTAGAAATAGCCTATCATTGCCATGTGTGAACCAGGACTATTCATGGGTGGTCCCAGTCCTTCTATTTACTAATTAGCTGAGACAACAACATATTCATTCATGCTGCCAGCTTCTTTGCAGGGATGAGTCATTCAGTTATTGTGTAAACCCAGCCAGACTCCCACATTCTGCCCAGCATGTAGTTTCATGGCTCACAACACATCTTGCTTGCATTCTTTTTTTTTTTTTTTGTCTTTTTGAGACAGGGTCTTGTTATGCAGTTCAGGCTGGCCTTGAGCTCACTTTTGTAGCCCAGGCTGGTCTCGAACTCGCACCGATCCTCCTGCCTCAGCCTCCCGAGTGCTGGGATTACAGGCATGTGCCACCACGCCTGGCTATTGCTTGCATTCTATTGAGTTTCACAAGGTAAGTTCATGCTCTAGCAATGATAATATAGTTGGGCTTTTTCAAGGTCTTAGGATAGAGTTGTGAATGGCCAGACACTTTGCAGAGGGAGTCTACATGGTTGAGCTCTTTCGGCACAGTAGCCTCAGCTATACAGTGGAGAGCGTACAGCCCAGGGACCTTGCTTGGGCACAGGCAGGAGGAATCTTGGGAAATGGTGTCAAAAGAAGGCAGCTTAGATACTTTGCTGTCACCTAGCCTCAGAATCCTTCCCTTGACAGAACTGTATGCTGTGTGACTACTACCACTTCACTGCCAGCACAGGCTGAGCTGTGCTCCAAGACTTCCCTGTTAAGAGTGAGCCAGTGCTAATGTTGATAACGTTGAACTGAAAATGTGAAACCTTAGAACTGATGGAGCAAGAAGGAATTGACAGTCAGCAACTCCATATGCCAACTGCCTCCCTACGGATCCTGTTTCCTCAACATCTCTGAATGGCCCATCTATGCTTTCTTTTTTGTTTTGTTTTGTTTTGAGACAGGCTCTCACTATGTAGCTCAGGCTGGCTTTGAGCTCATTTTGTAGCCCAGGCTGGTCTCAAATTCACATCAATCCTCCTGCCTCAGTTTCCGGAATGCTGGGATTATTGATGTGAACCACCATGGTCAGCTGGTCCATCTGTCCTTCTGCCACTTTTGCCACAATTTGATTATTTTTCTCTAAATCTATTGCAATCACTTTCATGACACTTATTCCCCTCCAATTTGTTTTTATACCATTAATAATATTATTATCAAACTGAGACTCTAATAGTACTATTATGACTTAAAACTCTTTAAAGACCCGAGGCTCACAACTGATTTATACTAATCCTTTCTTATCCTGTGTAAACTGTGAATTTCTGAAATGGGAAGCATACATTTAAAATTCCTCCTTGTATGCATAACAAATAAAAATTCACTAACAGATTCCTTTTGCAGACTTATCTGCAAAAGGCCATAGTTATCTCTCTCACTGACATCTCCTTGATCCACGGCATCTGTCGCAATTAGAAGAATGCCAGTGTCAAGACTAGTTCATGATACCAGGAGGAGAAAGATTACTGATATCGGTGGACACGATCCATGCCACAGAAAAGACAAGATTTCCTTTTGCTCTGGGTGATGGTCAAGATGTTGGAAATCCAAAATTCTGTGGCTTTTCTTGTTATTCTCATGACAAGACAGAGTCTCAGAATTTTAATTTTTGAAAATGTATAACAAGGAGACTCTCTGCTGTTTGAGGACTGCATCTATGAGTATAACATCCAATCTGTCAGGACACAGGAGCGTCAGGTGTAATGAGATAGGTATGATGGTTCATTGCGATACCAACTGGAATGGATTAAGATACTCATGAGGGATTAGTGCAGCACAGTGCTAGGTGTGGCTATGAATGGCTGACATGTAAACCACTGGGGAGGGAAGACCCAGCTGGCACCAAGAGAGAGACTTGTAGCCTGGACGAAATAAAAGGCAAAGGAGAAACTCTTCCCCTGTGCATCTTTGGAGGACCTCCAGGATTCACCATTCCATTTGGATGTCATCCTTAGTCCTTTGGGCTTCCAACACATACATTTCACCTTTCCAATATAGACTCTGGCTTTGAACAAACTTGCACCAGATCCAGAGGGAAGCTCGAGCTCTTTTACTTCCAGCCATGTCCTCTGGTTGTCCCAGATGCAAAAGGTCATTTTGCATTTTTTCATTCTTGATTTTCCAGGAAGCCATTGTAAGGTTACTTGGTAAATTATCTATCTATCTATCTATCTATCTATCTATCTATCTATCTATCTATCTATCTATCCATCTATCTATCATCTGTTTAAAGTTGTTCCTCTAGTGATACTTGATATATTAAGCTTTTAGAAAAGCATAAATTTTTCCTCCCATCTGTTATTTCCTATCTGTCACCAATAAGAACAGTAGACTATTCTTTTAAATAAGTATTGCTTAGTTTACATGAGACTATAAAGAATATTCAAAGATATACAGAGAACATTGTTTTGGGAATCTTGGTTCCTATAAAATATGTCAATTCACTCTTGATATATCTTTTCCGTTGATTGATATAGAATGATACAACATCTTTTACAGAATTGATCTGCAGAAAGGTAAAATGCTAGATATGGGTTTTGCCTGTAGGCCATGCTTATTATGTATGCATAGATAAATATGTATACACATATAATATTTATATGAACATATTCACAGAAATCTACATATATCATACATAAATGCTATACATCAACACTATACATGACATCACAAACACAAATAATGTTCCATCATATGTTTGGTGTTTCTGTCTGGCCTACTATAACTTTGAGAAGGACTGTGATTCTTTGTATATGACATATATTTCCTTTCCTCTTTTTCTTTCTAAATGTTACTTAATCTTTAGGGTCCAGCAAGTCTTTCTTTTGCCATTAATCGTTGGCCATTTCTAGGCCATCACCTGACTCATATCTATAGACTTTAGTTTACTTCCCAGGGGAATCATTAAAAATGTAGAGTCCATGTGCCATGCACCCTGGCCAGATTAATTATCTGCCATTCACAATCTAAGTACCCAATAAATATTTGTTAAATGTTCAATGCATAAATTAGAACCACACACTGTCTAGCATGGTACACTGAACATAGTTTAAATTCAGAAAGTAAATGCACTGTTCACCATGTCCACCATATCTTTACAGTTTGGTTGCATTTGGTTGAACATGGCATTCCCTCAACACAACAGCTATTCCTTCTGTTATCAGTTTTTTGTTGTTGTTTTCTTTTTTCTATGTGGGGATCACACTTGTGACCTTGCACTTTCCAGGCAGGCACTTATACTGCTGAGCTATATCCCTGGCTCCTGATACTGGTTTTTAAAAACATTAACTATGTATTCCATTCCCCACTGAAATGAATTTCATTGGTGAAGCTCTATAATTCACTACATAATGGTTTCCTTTTATTGCTACTCTTATAAAATTTAGACCACTTCATGAACAATGTCTGGTATTATAATTCTTGGTGTATATACCTGTTTTCTTAACTTACAGTACAGCTCTTGAGAGAACAATCATAGCCCTAAAGTTCAAGATACAGAAGTAGAAAACTAAAACAATCTGCACAAAACTTGTGGAATTGACTCTTCCATTCTACTTTGACTTCTTTTGTTCAAAGCATATTGACCGTGTGTCTTCCCCACACAATCTAGATCTTAAAGCTCTATAGACTTTAACTAATTCTAGAAGTTCCAAATGTCTCTACTAAACTGAACTTCTCCAGAGCAGGGCTCCGTCTAGTTTTTCCTTAGATTGTGGGGCTCAAGGGGAGGCTAAGTTTTGGACTGTTTGATGTAGTAAAGATGTCAGCTTAATGGATAACAGGCACTCATTGGAATATTACTTATGTCCATCAGATCTTTCTGCACATTTCTTGCTAGCAGCATTCTAGGAGCAGCAGTTCTGAGTCAACCAGTTGATAGATTAATTTGGTAAAGCTCCCTTGAAAATGAAGCATTTTTGATCATTCTTGATTTTGGAATAAAAAGCTCTCCATGATTATGCAACCTACTTTAGAGGCAAATACAGAGCCTCATATTAAAGATGAGAGGCAAAAGGAAAATATTTATTGCAATACCTCAGTTAAGACAATAATGGTACTGCTCAATATTTAGTTCTCATTAAATTTTTTACAAGGTAATTTGACTAAATTAAAATATCCTCTTGGGCCTACTACAATTCTAATTGCTCATTTGCTTATGAAAGACAAACCACTCAAGAGCTCAGAGGCACTCCTTCCCAGATATAAGGCTCTGTCATCTGTAATTCCTCAGCAACTTTTCCTCAGGAGTGGCATTTGTGATCGCTTAGTGCTGCTGCATCTTCCAGTGACCAAGCTGAGTTCAAGTAAGTGGCTTAGAAAACAACAGCAGTAAAAATAAAAATAAAATGATTTGATCTGGTCTTGACGTAAAAAGAAACACATGGCCCATGAATGTCATCTGAGATCATGATTTATGTCACATCATGTGTTAACTTTGGCTGAACTATCACATAAGTGAGCACAACTGGCAAATGAGTGTGTGTGTGTGTACACACACATGCACGCTCACACACACACACACACCAGCATGCATGCTCATGCTTGAACATGCTCACCTATACCTCCTTATGTGGATACCATGCCTCATCCTTAATCTCTGGCTATTTTCAGGAACTATTCTAGAGCGCCCACATAGTCCAATAAAATTTTGGTTAGCTCCGTGAGAGAGGAAAAAGAGGAAATTTTGCTTTCGGAATTACTTTCTATATGTAAGTAATGGTAAGCTATGTGATTTGTGTGTCTATTATAAACCATTTTCTTTTATCCTACTTTTTTCCAATAAACAAAAAAAAAAAAACCAAATAAAAGCTACTAAGAAGAAAAACATAAAGCAAATATTAAAGCAAGTTAATGAAAGAAATGAAATCACTTTTTTGTGAAGATACATGCATTTTTATGTTCATAGCAACATTACTTATAATAGTTAAAACAAGAAACAACCTAGGTGTCTACCAGTAGCTAAGAGCACACGGTACTAGGTGTCTATCAGTAGATGAGTTGAAAAGAAACTGCATGGATAAACTACTGCTCACCCTGAAGCAGGATTCTGCCATTTGTCACAACATGGATGGGCCTAGAGTCAGTGAGGGAATGTGAAACCAACTACACCGAGAAAAAAAATACATTTTATATCTACGTAGATTCTAAAAACAAAGTCCAGTGTAACAAGGGTAACTGGTAGTGGAGTGGGGTGAAACTGGATAGAAACTTAAGCCAAAAGACACCAAGTAACAGAAATGTAGGATGAACAGGTCCAGTGACCTCAGGTATGGCATCAAGATTATAGTTAATAGAAGTTGATCATATTTACAATTTTTGTTAAATGACTGGATTATAGTTGCTCTTGCCCAGGGATGGTGCAGCTATATTAGATAATGAAGATATCAATTTATTTCACCATAATATGTAACTAATTCACTATATACTTTTTTTTGTGTGTGTGGAACTGGGGATTGAACTTAGGCCCTTATACTTGCCATGCAAACACTTATTCTACTGAGCTATCTCCCCAGCCCCTATATACATGTATTTTATAGCATAGGGGTGTATCTTAAATATACACTGGAGAAATAAACTTTTGTTTAGGAAAATATTTTCTGTACTCATTTTTTTTTTTTTTTTTTTTTTTTTTTTCGGGACAGGAGATTGAACTCAGGACCCTGAGCTTATCAGGCAAATGCTTATTCTACTGAGCTATCTCCCCAGACCTGTATTCTTCTTTAAAGTCAAACTTGTACTAAAATACCACAGTTATTAAAAAAACATGCTTTCTGCTGATTTGGGGGGGACTAAAATGTAATTTTAGCTTTAATGTCAGAATGAATTTAAAAATTTCCTTCAAGATTCTTATAAAATATCACAGGTCTGTGAAATTCTTAAAGCCCTGCCTTGTGGAGGGAGAGTCACCTTAGCGAAGATAGCAGAGATTAAGCCTCCATGACTTAGAACTGCAGAGAATCTCAGCTGTAATTCTTTGGCTCAAAACCAAGGTCTAAAACAAGCCATGGGAAAAGCTGTTGAAGTGGTGCCTGCAGTTCTGCCCCTGTTGGACTTGCATAATGTTGACATGACACACAGAGAGGGCCAGAAGTATTTCAAACAATGCTGACTTCTCTATAAATATTATTCAGTTGCTTTAAGAGATATAATAACATATTTTACCACTTTGTTTTCTAAATTACTGTGCGGCTCCACAGTAGGTCACTTTGGACTGGAGGTCGGGGGGCACATCTTAACACCAAGTCTGCTGTTAAAATGTGTTTTCCAGTGTTTGTTGGGTAGTGAATAAAGGAGTCAGCTACTCCAGACACAACGATTGAATTCTGTGCCATAGTATAGCCCTGTCCTCAGCCGACGCTCAGGAAAGTAGGAAAACCAAAGATTTATTTCTGGATTAAAAAGCAATTGTTTCGCTTTCATTATTCTTCCTTGATTCTTCAGTCACTGCTATGTAAATTTGAAGATATTGTGACCTCCCTACCAGAAGAAGAGTATTGAAAAGCAAGGAAAGTTAGAGATGGCCAAAGAATCGCATGGATTCTGAGATTCTGGGTACCTCATTCGACTATTTCAGGGGTGTCTTCCCTCAGACTCACCCAAATGGTAATCACTCACTGAGAGAGGGAGAGGGAAAATTCACTTGAAACCTGGAATTTTCTCTCTCAGAGAATATTAACTGGACTGAATTCTAAGCTTGGGGAAAAGACTGTGCTATCCTTAGTCACCAGTGAGCCGAATGATCAGTAGGTTAATAACCCTTCAGCGTCATTTCAAAAGCTTTTCCAAACCTTTGTAAGGATCTAGCTTGTTAACAACAAAAACGCCCTCATTATGCTACATGGCATTTATTTTGAGTATGAAAACACTGGATGCTAGAGGTGACTACTGTAGTATTTCTAAAACATGCACAAAAAGTTCTCTTCATTTATGAGTTTAAAGCTGGGCTGTTTTCCATTTGCTGCTACTTAAAACTTTCATTGTTTAATGAAATAATGCAAGAATTTGCTTTAACCAAGTTCAGTATTTTTTTGCATAACACTGGGGCAAGAATAGCAAAGCAGAACTTACCCTCTCTCCCAACAAAAGCATTGCTTGAGCCTGCCAGTGCCAAGGTCAACAGCAGCTGCCAAAGACCCATTGCTGTGGGACCTGCAATTACAAAAAGAATACACTCAAGCCAAGCAATGGAAATCAGATCATAACCAAGACACAGCCTTTAAAGATTGGCAGAACCATGAGTGCATTAGCATGCCAGTTCTAGTAGGAATCCTACTAAGTTGCTCATTCCCCAAAGTTTCACCCAGCTGTACTTTTCTTGAACACAAACAGCAAGTTGTAATAAATTCTACTTCCTGTGGGTGCTTTGCTCAGGAAATAGCACGGACACTAGAGGCTTTCTTATCCTGGCCTGGCTGGCAGCCAGAGAATCACCTCGCAGCAAACGACCCTCTCACACAACTTCAACAACAGGACCAATGTGTCTTGTTTTGCCTTTATTTGGAAATAGAAATGGCCCAGTGGTATCACTAAACATGGTGCTTTGAGCTAGACAGACTCTAAAAGGAGGAAAACCAAGTAATAGTTGTGTGTCTAAATCTATCTCCCAGGGATCCAAAGAGTGCGATTAACACTGGCAGTACTGTGCTATGAGCTTTGTGAAGGAGAGGTAAGAGAAGGGAAGTAGAGAACAGTTGAGAGGCCAAAATCAATCAATCAGTCAGTCACTGGGACTTTGTAGGTTTTAAAAAATTTTATTTTATGAGGACTATGGGCTCTGAAAAGTTCTAGGGTTGTGAACTTCTCAGACACCAAGAGGGATTAGTTATGGCCTTAGTATGGAATCTTAAGGGTTGTCGCACTTTGAGCCTCTCACTTGGTGAGTGCACACCTTTACCTAGAGGACGTCAGTGTCTGGAAAGCATAAGCCTTGGCACTATGTCCTGGAATCTCCTGGAGGAAAATGCAGCTTGGCTGAAAACGAATTTGTGCTGCCCTTGTCGAGCTGTTGCAGCACCTAATCACCAATGTCAAAGCTTAATTGCAGTATTGACATAAAACTTTGCTATTTTCCAGGCCTCCAGACATACCTGATCGTCCTACCACCCTCCAGGGCTTCTATTGACCCCACTGTTATTAGCAAACATGACATCAATAAAGTAGTTCTTTGTGTTATTGTAATTAGGTTGCGATACTGACCAAAAATGTTTTCATGGTCTTATACTCACTGTCCTCTGATATTGGCTGTGTAATTCTGAAGAGGTATAAAATATTTAATTTCTATACTTTAATTTTCAGACAGCCAACAATATACCAATACTTTCATTTCATTTAATTTTCTGTTCTTAAAATAATCTTACTGAAGATGATATATCTCTGTAGGAATCAAGTATCTTTTTGTGTCTCAATACCCATGCAAATACCCACATGCATGAGATCCCCTCAAACAATGCTGCTTGGAACCGCTGGTGGAAATAAAGTGTAGAAGTGCCGATGAATTCATGTTGCCAACTCGGGAATTTAAAAAAAAAATCTGCATTGAAGTTATAATCGCATCTACGTTTTTAATTCTTAACCTGGAAGGCCTGGACCAATGGCCCTGTATAATCATCTACTTTGCTAATGTGCACCTCTGAGCTTTTTTCTTGTGCCCTTTATTTCTGGAGTGCAGCCTATGTCAGCATAGTTAGAAGCTTCAGCGGAAATACATAAAAGGCTAGAACAAAACTGTTTCAAGCAGACGGGTCTTTCAGAGGCATACACTATCTTAATATTGGGCTGTAGCAGTGCGTCTCCAGTTGTTAGTCCACTTCTGCTTCCCAACTGAGTAAAGATATAAAAATGTTTGCTTTGCACAAGAGTGCTTCCTTTGGTTGTGTGGTCGCCTTTTCAGATTTCTCAAAGAAGCCTGGTGGGTGCCAGTGAAAAGTGAGTAGTGCTTCTGAAGAAAAGTAGGTGAAGCTCTCAAATCCCAGTTTAGAAAGTTGTTGTTTGTGAAGAAGCGATAGTTCGCCCAAAGAAGGAACTGAAAACTGCTCCCCAAGCCAAGCATACCAAGCAGAACATGTTCTAGCTCACAAAATAAGCAAACTAAAGTAAAATTAATCAAAAATCAGTTGGCACATTTCCATAGCAGAAAATTAAAAATTATTCAAAATAAATTTTCTCTCAAATGCATATGAGACAGTACATGGCCAACTGGATCACTGTAGCACTGTCTGAGAATGCAACTGAGGGTAGTCCAGGAAGAGGATAAAGAAATGTAGTTGGATTACTAGCAGCTAATTGCTTTCTTCTAATCTAATGTCCCTTGTCTGTCCACTAATGTTGGTCCAGTGCGTAGGACTCCAAAGAAGCTCCCTTTATATTCCCTTGGAGAATTGTCTGTAGTGCCATCCTATGACTCAGGATAAAGGATATTCCATGCCATTTCATTGTACCTTGCCTCCATCACCTATATTGAGCTCCACATGGTAGCTTCTGAATGAGAAGGTCCTTCTTCTTAAGTTCTGGATAAAATGGAATGCCCTTAGAGGAGGATAGAGTGTGTGCACACATTTGGAACTCTGATATCACCTTAAAGATGAGGTACCAGATGTGAGACAGAGATTACCCTTCTCTAAGCCCTATTTGGCCCAAATAACCAAGCTTCATGCATATTCATTGGCCATAAGGTGTAAGAGCCCACACAAAGTTCTGCCATATAAGAGACAACTTGCAATGTAAGTAGAGACAGCCACTGTCCAAAGTAATCTACCAGAGTGCACTGTAACCTCCTATGTTGTTAGGCTCGCAGTATTTTCCTAAGAACCATCCTCTCCTAAATGTCTTATGATATTTACCCAGTTTTTAGCTACAGCCTCTTGGCAAGCTCTTTAGCAGGACAGGACAAAGGCCTTTCTCTTCTTGAATAATGAAACTCACACAATTTCATTTTCAATGCCTGAGGCACGTTGCATGTTTCTCCATTTCTCAAGAGATAGTTTAAAACCAGTGTAATGCATTTGGCATGAGTTTTAATTCTGTAGATTACCCAATAGAGGAGGCCTTAAAACTACATAATTATGTCTAAGCTATACTGACTTTCATTCCATAGTTATAAAACAGACCATAAACACATGAGAGGATATGGAGGTTACATGTGACTTTTTTTTTTCCAATATAACCAATTCCAAGAAAAGAAAGAAGTTGATTCAATTAATTTGAATTTAAAATTAATAGGCATTTTAAACTATTAGTTGCTGATAGCATTGTGAAAAGCACTATGGGAATGAATAAGGCAACCAAAATCATGGGTCTTGATTTTAAGAAGTGGACAGTAAAAGCGACTTGAAATTGAAAAATGAACATATCTAAAATTGGAAAGTGAAAGCAGGGCATTGTCAGCTACTGAATAAGGAGGCTTAGATAGAGCTAAGTGACGGATAATTTTGAGATTGGTAAGGAAAAGAGAGAAGGGCGGTGAGGACCCTGCCGACGCAAATGCTCAGTACAAATGTCCTAGTGTTTGAGTCCAAGTTTGCTTAGGGCTCATCCTGTGGAGTCTACAGAGTAGAGAAAAAGGCTCAGAATTATGAACAAAGGTGACAAAACTAGGTTGGCAAGGTAGAATGAAAGTGAAACATCATTCTTAACTCCTAGTACTTGGAAAGAGGGAAAGGTTTTTGGAGTAGAAAATGTACAAAAAGGGATTTTCCTTAGCATGTAACTTCCTCTTCTGCCCTAATTTAATTTCACTGGAGCATATTATGAAGATTTCATGACAACTGGATATACCAGATGCTAAGGAAAGATATTTATCAGAAATAACAGAGCATGTGTTATACCTGGAATGTGGTGAGGTTGGCTGGAATCAGCAGTGTGCGTGGTTAGGAATGGGGTGAAGTCATTACTGCTTTGGCCTCTCAACTCTGGAAGGCATTTACAGTTTCTAGAAATGTCAAAAATGTCTAGTTGGAAGCTGATGGTCTGATAACAGAAATTAAAAAAGGAAGCCACAAATGACTCCAAGGGATAGTTACATGGCAATGACATCAAGTGAATTTAATATGAAGATTAGACTATTTTGCAAAAAGTCCTCATACCATCTTTTAGACTCTCTATGAACACTGGAGAACTGTTCTTATCTTGGCAATTTGGAAAGAACAAAATGAGCCATCAGACAAAACCACCTTCACCTTGTTATTTGTATTAAACACTTGAAAGGTAAGTGGTCAAAAGCATACTTAGAAGTGTGATCTAAGTATACTGATATATGGGAGGAATTGAATGACAGGTTAGGAGCCTAGAGTCTCATTAATTCAGTCAAAAAAAAAAAAAAAAAAACCAACACCAAAATGGTGACTAAATTAATAAAAGTACTCAGTTTGTTTAAACTGTTTTGCTAATCTGGCTTTTCTGATACTGAAAAAAGCAAGAGTTAATTTTTAAAATTCCAAGAGAATCAGAACTGTTTTTATTGCAAAGCCAAGACTTCAGGTAGGTAGCCCAGCAAATGTAAACTTTCTATGCTTGTGTTGATTACTAATCTAAATGGTATCTGAAATTACTCAAATTATCACCAGGTATTTATCTGAGGAATTTGTATCTATAATTCATGTTATTATCTGCTTTTTTAAATAGTGGTGATCACTTGAAAATGGGTCAAACCCAAATTACATTAGGTCAAATTATCTACTTCCTTTTAATGAGAAAGGAAGGGTTACCAAGCTTTGTTTTAATGTGACTGTAGTAATACATTGCTTAGCAATGGAAAAAATTCTGAAAAATGCATGGTAATTTTGTCATGTAGACAATATAGAGTATACTTACAAATCTAGTATGTATATAGTATATAATAGTACCCCTAAGAACTCTAGGAAATCTAGGTATATGTAGAAACACACACACACACACATACAACAGAGTCTAAAATAGGTCATGATGAACAAAACTATGAGTATTAAAACAAGAACAGGAGAAAAAGATTCAATCAAGATAGCCTGTAAATAGTTGACATATACAACTGCTGTCAATGCAACTTACCACACTGTCTCACAGTAACCCTTTCCTAAGTAGAAATTGTATACACTCAAACAATAATAACACAGCAACAGTCGTTTATTGTCATTATCAAGTATTACTCACAGTAGGAAGTTGTAGTAAACTTTTGTACAACTGGCAGTACAGGTTTAGTTACAACAGGTTTATCTAGGACCACAAACATGTGATCTACTATATCATGTGTTCTACTACAGTATTGTCACAGCAATAAGGTCATCAGTTGATAGAAAGTTTTCTGCTCTATAATAATTTTATGGGATTTCTGTTGTCTCTACACAGTGAGGTTGACTAAGTATAACTACGTACACTGTGACTGGAATTTGTAGAGCTTGAGATCCTCTGTAATCCCATGGGGCACATGAAATGCAAGTTTTGAATGTGTAAGGTGTTTACTGTAAAGTGTAACAGGCCATCTGAGAATACTACATTGAGTAGGCCTCCATTCTTTTCAAACAAAACATGTGTGGATTGCATCTTGATGATCAATTCAGTTACCACTAGTTATATGTACTTATTGTGTACTTGAAATGGAACTGTTACTGATAAGTTAAACATATTCTAAGTTTCATTTGACTATAACTGATGATTTTAATTAAAATATTTGGAACAGTTTGTGTGTGTGAATCCACTGCTTCTGTTGTACATTTTATGAACTATAAATAAAGATCAAGTATTTTTAAAGACAATTTAGCATCTCAATTGAGACATGTTGCAGGTGTAGAGTTCTCATGAATTTTGAAGGCCTGCTGTGAACAAAAAGGATACAAAACTCTCAATGTTTATGTTGATTGCATTGAAATACTGATTGGATTGTTAGCACAATACAATCAAATATACTATAAAAATCAGTTAATTAAAGTCAATCAAAGCATTATTAAAATTAATATTACATTTTTCTTACGAGAACATGATTAGTTAAAATTTTACATTACATATATGCATTGATTTCTATTTGGTAGCATTGGCTATCCATTTTATGGCGTGCACGCTTGCATTTGCATTCCAAAACATAAAGGTGTTATGCTAACATTATGATAAAAAGTAAGCATACTTTTATATTGAAGCCTGTAAAGAAACACTTTTATCTCTAATGATACATAAAATAATTATAAGTGGGTTTTAAGAGACCTTTCCAAATGCAGAACAATGGAGACAGAAGATTCTCTGAAGACTTTGATAATTCTAAAAGTATGATTGTGATTGCAGGGTTTTGGGAGGACATATCAGTGTGCATTTGTTTAACCCTAGAAGTGTGGCTATTCACATGATCCCTGCCTTTAAGTCATATACAGTGGCATCCCAGTGAATGCTTAGTGGATGTATTTGTGGAATTAAATAAGGGCCACGAGTTGGTTCATTTCCAGCTCCTGTGACATAAATATCTTCACCGAGACTGATTTTAAGCTACCAAAGTGAGGCCAATGCGAAATGAACCCAGCTCATCATTGACTGAGGAAATGAATAATGCTATCAAGGTTTCATGTGCACTATCAGGAATGAAGACCAAGTAATCTACTGATGTTAATACAAAAATGTAAGAGACAGGACTGCAGACAGCGCTGAGCGCTTGATTTTATCTGATGGCATCTGATCTACTATTGGCAGGTAATCATCATTGAGATTGTCAGCTTGTCCAGGTCTACAGACCTTAACATTGGTCTGTGTCACAGCTACTGCTTTGGCTTCATTGAGGTAAGGATGAGCTTAGTGCTTAAGTGAATGTGCCCTGGACTCTGAGTTAACCTACACTTAAATCTTGGTTTTGCCAAGCCTCAATCTACTCATCTATATTAAAAAAAAAAAAAATACTTCCCCTTGTCACAGAAAATTCATGATTAGGTGAAATAATTTTTTTCAAAGCATTTTGCATACACTCTTCATGTTTCTCATAATACTTTATTATTTTAATTATTAGGGTATTTTTGTTAGTAGTATAAACTAAAGTATGTTTAATATTTCATGGGATAGATCAGAAATGTATCATTCATGAAATAGAAGTACACGTAGGTCATAAAGCAATTGGTAAACATCGTCGTGGGCCACAACAGTACCCAACATTCCATTTCTAGGCCAGTCACCTACATCACATAAAGATTCGAAGAAGTGAAGGTGCCCCTCATGCTGCAGTGTGTACAACTCTAAGGTTAAGGCATGAGCACTGCCTCTGTGCTTGGCTGTACAGGCATTGCACATCTTGTTTGCTTTCCTGTTAATTGCAACCTCATTTTACTGAAAAAAGTATATGCTTTTATCATTTTTTAAATTGTGAATTTCTAGCACTAAAGCATTAAATATATGGAATTTCAGCAATAAGAAGCTTGGCTTGAAGCTACAATTCTTCCTGGAAGAACTCAGGAAAAGGCAGCTTGGTCATAGGAATCTGGGTCTCCAATGTTTCCTTTATGAGTTGAATTCTAGAAGGGCTTTTAGCAAGTCAAATGTTTGGTGCTATGACTTGTGTGCATGGTTATCTAGTTCAAAGGGCAACTTTCTCAGTGAGGAGTGTTCTGTTCACATTTAGAAGGACCTTGTAGCACTCTGCAGCATCTCGCCACCACAGTTACATCCGCAGTGTTCACCGGCGCACACGGACTGGTGCTCTTGGTGCGTTCATAGATTCACAGTGCTGATGTGATTCTTATGTGGAAAACTAGTTGCACAGTTGCTTATGTGAACAGTGTGTTCCTTCTTATGTCTTACTTTATGCCAGGGTATCAACCAAATTATTTCTCCAAAACGGAATTTGAGAATAAAAACTCTTACTACTTTTCTGTTTTCTCACTTTTTTCTACCAGTGATTTATTTTGATATTCAAATAGGAAGAGGAAGTAGAGAGGGGGAAGGAGAAAGGAAGGAAGTGAAAAGAGAAAATGAAAGAAAGAAAAATGGAAATAAAGAAGTTGGAAATAAGGAAGCAAAAAAAAGAGTTGAAGGGAGGGCAGAGAGATGAGAAAAAAATCAAGATATTCTGTGCAGGGACAAATTCCCTATGGTGAATGTTATCATTATGTATACCCAAAATATGCTAATAAGGTAAATAAAAATAAAGTTTGATTTAAAAGACTAGAAAAGAACATGTTCAGGCCAGCAACATGGCTCAGTGGTCTAACACCCCAGTTTAAGCAAGCATAGGCAAGTGCAGGGTTCATGGTTTGATCCCTGGCACCACATGCTGTGCCAGTCCCACCCCCAGGGCAGGCTGAGCTGGCCATTATATATTAGGAAAAGAACATGTTCAATAAAGTGAATGCTCTTTAAACAGATTTTAAAATGTTGGTATTTCTTTCAAACTCAGAGAGGAAAATGGTTTTTGTTTCATCGAATGTAAGAAGAGATTAATACACTACAGAAGGCAAGCTCTTAAGGAATGAAATCTTCAAACAAAACATTTATTATCTTGATGATATAGTAATCTAACAATAATTAGTATAACAAGTCCCAAATGCTTTTTATATCTTAGTGAAATGCATATGTTCCTGGCTTTTTTGGCATTATAACAGCAACACAGATTTTCAAAGGGAAAGTTACTTGTAACCCTAGGGGCAAAAAATTGTGAGGAACCCTTACTTTAACCAAATCCAGCATGGTAAAGTTAATCTTCTTCTCTTTTCCTTTTTCTTTTCTTTTCTTTTTTTTTTACTTTTCTGTTCTTTTTTAAAATGTATTTAGTACAGGGCCTACAGGATCTACAGGGTCTCACTACATATAGACCAGACTTACAGTGATTCTCCTGTTTTCAGCCTCCCAAGCGCTGAGATCACAGTCGCCCACCACTATGCCCAGTCTCAACAGCTCTCTCAGTATGCCCTGGGATCAGGGCCAGGATGAATGCAGAGAATCAAACCCCAGTCCCTGCATCTGCCTAAGAAGGAACTTTAATCCACTGAGCTATCTGGCCAGCCCTCTCCGTTCTTTTTTTCCTTCTATTTTAGGTAAACAAATTAGGAAACCCAAGAGTAAGGCCATGTGATCTCCTGGGAAAAGTATTACCAGAGAAGTTGGCAATCTCATGTCCCACTGCCAACTCACCACTGCCCAATCTGGTAACCAGGGAGGCTACATCAGTGGGCCTCAGTTTCCTGCCTGAAGACCATTTCATAATTTTGTCCTAAGTCAATTCTTGTATGTGTGAAGTGGTCATGAACTAAGGGCCATTGCATCCCGAGTGCTACTTGACTCCTCGTCTTTCTGTTCCTCCAGCTGCTGCCATATAGTCAGGCAGTAGTTGTGTCTCACCTCCTCTCTTATCCTCAACAGCTAGTTTTAGGTCTGTGGTAGAGGAGATGCCCACTTAGAAACAGTCTGGGGATGGGCTGGCAAGATGGCTCAGAGGTCTAAAGTGCCTGCTTAGGAAAGCTTAGGCAACCGTGGGGACCGTGGTGCAATCCCCAGGACCACATGCTGCACCAGCCCCATCCCCAGGGCAGTCTGAGCAGGCCACAATTAAAAAAATATTTATAAAAATAAAAAAATGCTGGGGAGTAGATATGCCAGGTATTGTATTATTTCACTTGGCCTTCACACAGACATTGTAAGAGGAAAGTCTCATGTTACAAATGAGAGAGTAGAAATTTAGAGGTGTTTGGAGAGATTCAGTGGATCTCCCAAGATAGCACAGAGGATAGTTCTGGCATGGTTTGAAAGTGTACTTAATGTCTCCAAGGCCTTTTATGTTACCTAGCAAATTAGGCAGACAAAGCACTTGATTAGGGTGTTAGTGCATCCAGGAAGAAAACTAGGACAAGACAAGAAGAAGGGGTAAAATAGAAATCTGAATTACAAAGGGAGGAAAACACCATATTTCTAGTGCTCAAGGCCTGTCAAGGACAATGGTAATTCATGAATGCCGACACTTGAGAACTCCCTCATGGTGATGCAGCAGTTTCTTCAAGAATTGTACTGCTCATGGAACATAATATTTATCTCCTAATACTGCCTCAGTGTTTTCAAGAGGACCTGGTGTACTTTGGGATCCACTATTTAGGAGCCATGCAGTGTGTGCTGCCATGACACGGCAGCAGCACCCTGCCTCCCTTTGGCCTACAGGTAAAAACAGAAAGGAGTGCATCTGGCCTGGACACCTAGCTGCTAGACAGACGCTGGGCACAGGTGGCTCACCATCGTGTCCCATCCCTAGGATGCTTGCAAAGTACCACTTCATTCTTCATTTCACAAGAGATGTGAAAGCTTGGCTTTGGACAATTCATTGTTAATAAAGCCAATAGAAAATACTCTCAAGAACAGTGCTGTCTAATAGAAGTACAAGTCATAAATGCCAGTCACATGTAAAAATTAAATTAGTTTGTAATCATGCTAAAAAGTAATGAATGAAATTAATTTTAATAAAATTTTTAAACTATTTCATTGTCTATTCAAGTAAAACACATTAGTGAGGTATTTTGTGTTTTTTTGATCCTGTGTCTATGAGTCTGTCTCATGTAGGATTAGCCCCACTTCGAGTGCTCAGTGACCCTCTGTCGATAGTGGCTACTGCCCGGGGCTGTGCCACACTGGAAGGCTGTGGGCTCATGTCACCTGCTCCTTGGCTGATGCACAGTGCACCTGTGCTCGTTGGGACTTAGAAGGCAGGCCAGAATGCTGAGAGGAGACCTTTAAACAGTTATGTTGTAAGAGCTAATAGTTTCGTCGTGTCCTTAAAGAAATAGTCTTGGAACTGAAACAAGAAACATACTGTTCCCTATTTCTAAACTTCTCATTTTGTGAATAATTAATAAGCATTGCACTCTAAACACAATTAAGTTAAAAGTTTTTCATATGTGGCACCGAGCTCTGAAGTGTAGGGCTAGATCTACTTAAGGTGCAGTAGGTGGAATATTTCCCACTCTCTTCCTTGTCTTTCTTGCCTTCCAAACAGAACGTTTGGAGCATATCAATACATCACAGTCTTGCCTGAATATTAAAACGGCATGGGAAAATTTAACAAGTGTCCTGATATTAGCATAGACAAATCAGAATGTCTGCGGTACAGTTGAGCATTCATCACTAAAAACTTTTTATCGAAAGCCAGACGTGATGGCACATGAAATCACCCAAACACAGATAAAATTACTCTAGTAATGACAATATTTCAAAGTGTTGCTGTTGAGGGTAGGTACCATAGAAAGAGTTGCCCTCAAAGGAGTGGCCATGGTTATTCAATTGAATACTGCTGTGAAGGGACTGCGCAGTATAACTGGTGACTACTTTATAATGAAGACATGTCTTGTATTATGTGGATAAGCCAATGGAATCATAAACCTATAAAAGCAGAAAGGAAGTCTGCTGGTGAGAGAGGTGCAGCGAGAAAGCCAATGAGATTAGAAATCTGAGAGAAACTTACTCTGTCTTCCCTTCAGGGATCACACAGACAGCCTTTGGGAAGAGGAAAGACTGGCTCCTGGCCTGTGGGCAGCAAAGAAACAAGCAACATGGTCCTACAGTGGCAAATAAGCACACTCAGCCAACAACGGGAAAGACCTTGGAAGCAGAAGCCTCCAAAAGGTAATGCAACCCCTGCAACGCTTGGATTTTATTTTTGTGAACTCTAAACAGAGAAATAAAATTGAGTCACACTATGCCCAGTGCTCTCATCTATAAAACTGTGAAATAATAAGAGGGTGATGCATTAAACTCTTAGATTTGGGGTAATTTGCTATGAAAACAGTAGAAAAGTAGGTTTCTAAAAGTCCCCAAGTGAGCCTGAGGTTAACTTCCTAAACATCAGTGAGGAAGATAATAATTCAGTCCCTATTTACATGTCCAATAGCTAATGTCCATGTAGAGAGCGCTGTCCCTCATTTTGTTAACTTTGAGACAGGTTCTTTCTAAGTTGTTAAGTCTCCCAGCCTGGGTTCCAGTTTTCTTTTTTTTTTTTTTTTTTTTTTTTTTTTTTTTTTT
>PVJA010023113.1:0-33433 GCA_004027025.1 Myocastor coypus
AGAAACTAAGCTTCACTCATTTCTCACCTTCGTTACTCTTGTTAAGATGTTGCAAAACTAAATGAGATAAGAGGAAAATGGAATTAATTACAAAGAAGAAGAAGCCTAAAAACCTGGCAGCCAACAACTATGGTAGTCCTGCCCTCATGGTTGCTATGGAAACCGAGACCATCTTTAAGCAGAGACAAAACAATGAATGCAACAGCTTCAAAACACTTTAATAGTGCAATTTTAATAATTGATCAATACATACTGTGGTCCTGTGGTCCTCATTGTAGTTATTTAGAGCAAAGATGCAGACATGAAAATTTTTCTGATCATTATTGATACAAAAATTTTTTCTCATTCAACTAAGAGAAAGTAGTTGTATACAGAGTCCAATATTCCAAAATGTGGTGGGTTACTGGCAGAACTGGCAATGTCAGAAGCTGTTAATTTAAGCGTTTTACAGCTTAGTGTACCAATCTAGCTTTACATTTTATGCCTCATAGTCAAACTTTTCTGCTGGGTGGTTAAGGCAAGTTAAAGCAAGACCTATATAACAAAACCTGTACCATTTATATCTCCCAAGATCAGTCAAAGCCCCTCAGGATTTACCTTGAAGACATGGGAGGAGCAAAACTATGCATTTATGTAAGAAGGATGAATTAGATGATGGTCCTAAGAATCTCCAACAGATGTTTTACTACTTTTAGTGCAACACTAAAACTATGCTTGGAATGCCTGTCATTCTAGTATTTTAGATGTCTTCTGCTTCTAGTGTAATTTCAGTTATTGCTATAATCTTCTCTAAGGTAAATGCTTGTTGTATAAGAAAACAAAAATGCCATTAAGAGAGTGAGAGACAAAGAAAAGTGCCATAGGGTTGATCAGCTACAATTTTGTATATGCTTAGATTTCTAAATTTAGGTGTAAAATGTGTAACTATTTTTATCACATTCTATAGGGATTTATTAGAATATCAATGATTTACGGGAAATACTGATTCCCAGTTAAGTTTAAGATGTTTAATATTTGGAAAGACAATGATGTTAAGCTCAAGTACCTATGTTATACAGTAATAGTATCACTAAACTTTTCTTCTGGAGGAGTAAGAGTGTAAATTTACAGATCAAAATTAGAGAAAAAGAAGGGTTACAAGGATAGCCAATATTTTGGGCCTAGCCCTTCAAGGTCAATGAGGACTCAGGACATAAGTGAACCTGTGTTGTAATATCCTATAGCTCAGTGGTGTTTCAAATTTTCTGTTCAAGGAGACCTGGGGGCCACAAAGGAAAGGGAAGCATGATGTATAGTGTGCCTAAGCAAAGTCACCTAGAGAGAAAACATTCTCTCAGGCTTTCATAGAAAGCAAACTGGTCACGCAATGGCCATGACTCATGCAGACGGCTGACCTTTGACAACAGTGCTGCAAAGCACTAATACAAAACTTTTTTTGTTATTCTCTTATTCCTTCATGTAAATGGACATCATCTTAGCTCTATGTTTAGAGTCTACATCTTTATTGGTACTTCATTTCTGGGCAAATTCAAAACATTTTAAGTCATCTTGCTGAATTCTTTGCTGTTGATTATCTACATAAATCTGACTAAAAGCTCACAACAACAGCCATGCCACTGCTTCAACATTTGACTATCCTGAGATTTCTTTTATGTGCTTAATAACTCACTGCACTTAAACTCTGTCTCAGGCAAAGTCTCTGGATACGAGAAAAATACAGATAAATTTTTTGTGAAGCTTCAGCACACGTTATCTGGAGTCCAGCTAGTAATGCAGTCCATCTTTCCAGCGGAGACCTTGCTAGCCTGGTCTTTTCAGGTAGAATTTCTGTCAGCATTCTGTTCTCATAATTTCTGACAAAAATCTCCTGCAAAGAACAACCAAAGGAATTCCAGTGCTTCTATTAAAAGCAACAGCTCTGAAATTTTCCTATCTTTTCCCATAAGCCATTTCCAATGTTTGTTGAATGACATGGTCAGTTATAGTCACACCAATAGTCCCACTCTTGGTACCAAATTCTGTTTTAGTTACTTTTCACTCATTCCTGGGACAAAATACCCAGCAACCAAAATTAAGGAATAAAAGTTTTATTTAGCTCACAGTTAGTGGAGATTTCAGTCCATAATTGGCTGGCTCTAAGGCAGAGTAGCACATTGCAGAGAGTAGCAGATCATGACCGAAAAAAATAGCAAAGTTCTAGACCAAAACGGGATGAGCAGCATCTGTGACAACTAGAAAGCCTCTAACACTTATATTGTATTCAGGCCATACAGCACAGGGGAGGTGTAGCACTCACATCAACAATCCTAAATTAATAACAAACTCTAGAAACTTCCTCTTGGCTGTATGAAGCTTTCAGGGAACACCTGATCACAAGCTATATCAACCCCACAGTCCCACTGATGGGATTTGGGAAAGTAATATAATCATTGTGGTGCTAACTTGACCTGTGGATTAATCTACAGTCAGTTTGTAGATGAACGAGTTTTTAGAAGGTGGGTCTTAGTTGAAAACACTAGGTAATAGAAGGGAGAAATTGGGAACCCCTTCTTCTCTGGCTCTCTCTCTACCTCCTTCCCTCTCTTTCTCCCTCCCTTTACCTCTATCTCTATCTCTCCTTCTTGGCTGTCATGAAGCAAGCACATTTCCTTTTCATAACTCTCTTTCATGATATTTCTGCTTTGTCTCAAACCTAAAGCAATGGAGACATTCAAATATATATGAACATACCTAAAACCTTGATTCTAAATAAACCTTTCCTAGCCGGGCATGGTGGTACATGCCTGTAATTCCAGCACTTGGGAGGCTAAGGCAGGAGGATCAGTGTGAGTTCCCAGCCTGGGCTACAAAAATGAGACAGACCCTGTCTCAAAAAGACAAAAATAAATAAATAAATAAATAAATAAATAAATAAACCTTTCCTCTATACTATTTGTTTTAATACTATTTGTATTTTAGCAGAACAACAGAATTCAAACTAATACAGAATATCAATACAATTTCAGCATTATGCATTTATCTATAATTGGACATTTTCAGACAACGTTTACTCACAATAAATGTGATTGCATTGTAATGATTTTCTAATGTTTGATCACTTTTATATTTTTCAGATATATTTTAGTGTATTATTTACTTAACGTGTTAAAGTAATTGTTATATGCCAGATACTGAGCTAGTAATTACAGATATATATTATACCAAGAGCAAAAGCTATTGACATTCTTTCTTTTGAAATATATAAATATATAAATATATATAAATATATATATATATATATATGCATACATGTGATTGAATCAAATTTTACTCATAATTTTTGAGACATGTCTAGCAACACAGTTTCATTGTCCTTGAATTCACTATGTAGTCCAGGAAGATTCCAGCATCACTCTTTTGAGTAAATGGATCATAGGAATGGTAATTTCTTTAACATAGATGGATGAAATAAAGTGTTACTGTAAGCAGAATGCTTTATGTTCATATGATGAAAAAAAATATTTTGCGGATGCTATATATGGGTAAGTTTTAAAGGGATGCTCATGCAAATAAACAGTTTCCTAAGCATATATTACTACATAGATAGATAATTACTATATATATTATATATTACTATATATATTACTATGTATGCTTAGGAAATGCCTATTACAAATATCAAAAGACACAGAAAAATAAATCCAGGCCCTAGTATGTAATAAATGAGTAAATATTTTTAAAAGAGGTAAGGGACACAGATTTTGTACAATCTTTTAGGACAATAAAGTTTTTCAACAATTTTAATGGCAGTGTTGGAAAAACTCAAAGCTACCATATAGATGTCAATAATACCCAAATTACTTTAGAAAAATACCATTTGCTGCTGTATTAGACAGGAATGGAAAGACAAAAAGCTGAATTTGCTTGTCTTTTTGATTTGATGCTAGGATGAATAAGAAGTTAATATTGTAGATTCTTACCTATGAAATATATGATGATCGTTGAACTCAGAAAAGTAATATATGTAGAATATGGCAACAAAAGGAGTGAAGCACTTCTGTTAATGAACATGAAGGTCACAAGACATATTTTCACCAAATTATTATTATTTTATATAATAATATTTTTATTATTGTTTTTAGGACAGCATCCACTGGGTCTACAGGTTCTTACTACATAGGTCAGAGTCATAGTGATCCTCCTGTTTTCAGATTCCCAAAGTGCTGGGATTATAGGCACGTGCAACCACTGTCCCAGTCTCAAGTGTCTTCTCAGTGCATCCTATGGGTGGGGCCAGAATGGCACGGATCAAACCCCAGCCTTTGAGTTCTGCCTAAACAGGCACTGTAGTCTGCTGAACAATCAGGCTGGCCCCAAATTAGGTTTCAAATGCTTTCACTCAATAAAATGACAATTTTCCAGTTGGTTACATAAATCTGAAATTGTAAAGCAGGTATACAAAAGGAAAATATACTTTCAAATCATTGTTTACAGATAATATTTAAAACCATAAAATGAGATAAAAGCCCCAAGGTAACTAGAGGTTTATAAGAGGGTAGATAGCTAAAATATCTCAGATTCTTTAATAGTTACAAGATGAGCATGAGAGACACAAAAAAAAATCACATATAAAGTAAAAACAAGGAAAATATAATGTCAGTAAAGATAAAAGAAGATTTGTTTTTCAGGAATAATGGAAAACAAAACATGATTAATATTGTGAGAAGAATAATAGCTTGATAAAGACAAATCATAAGGTGTTTACTATTTATGAATCACGTATTTTAATTGTGTCTTTTGTTGAACTTATTACTCAGGGAAATTATAAAAATATAAATGCATAGAACTATTTTTGATTTCCTTTCAGAAAATTTGGAAATATCATCTAGAATACTAGTATTTCCGGAGATTGTCTTATGTTATTTATTAAAATCTCATCACTTATTCAACACACAGTTGTTGTCTTCAGTTACTTTTCCTGCTGCTGACGCAACATTCCTGCTTCTGTGACTTAACAGATGAGAATCCTGCTTTGCACCACAGTTGCAGTGAATTCAGTGCATTATTGTTTGGCTCCAAAACAAAATGGCTTGTAGAAGTGGTAGAAATTGTCCATACTATGATAGGCGGAATGTGAAGAGGAGGAAGTAGGGATTAGGAGATAAGAATGCACCCTTCCAGGTCATATTCACTCACCCACCTCCAAACATTCTGCCTAACAGCATATTTATCTCTGAATTCATCAATGGTTTACTGCACTAATGAGTAGAACATACCATAATCTAATCACTTCCCTAAAGCCCAACTCTGAACACATGAGATTTGGAGGGGAAGAGAATTTTAGATCTATACCATAACACTGACTATGTGGCTTATTAGAGAAGACCTATAATGCAGGGAAAAACAACTGGGGACTTCTCATACAGTTGCTCACATATATTTCAATACTAAGGACAGAAGCCAGGGCGACATACATGGTAGACAAGCACCCTACCACACATCACACTACATCCCATTTTAAACTATACTTTGAAAAAACTGTCTTGCTAAATTGCCTAGATTGGTCAGATATCTGAGTAGGTTGGATTACAAGCATATATTTCTACCACACTCAACCTAGTATCTTAACTTCAAAAGGAAAAGTAAGATGTAGAGTTATTGTAGGAATTTACATTAGTAGATACCTACACTATGCATCTTACTAATTAAAAAGTATCTGTTGTGTCTTAAACCCATCTATTTCTATAGTTTTAAAAATGATTAATATTTGAAATGACTAAATAGAGGACAGAGATTTAGTCTTAGGCTTTTTCATGCTGAACTTTATTTTAAAACCTGTATTTCCATTTATTTGTTTGTACGCTCCATTTTGAATTGCTTAATTTGAATGTAACAATTAAATTCATTATCATTTTAACAAGAAAATATATTCTGGGTTTAATTGAAATAATGCCTAACGCAAAACATATTGAACTTTCTTTTTTAAATTACCAGCTTGAGTCATTCTAGCTACTTACTGGGACATTCAAATTCCTATGAACACTGTTCTTATTACTGAAGAATAACGATAAACTCAATTCTAGAATTATGCTGGTTGCAGAAGCAGCAGGAGAGTAATGTTCATCTTAAGATCCTGTTTGCTGGAGTTATTCAATGCAAAGATGGATGGATTTTAAAATGCAATTAATTGAAATGCTATTAATAAGTTAAGGACATAGAACACTGGCAGAATCCTTTATTGGTTATTGTATTAAATTGAGGGTCATTTTCTAAGAGTGGGTAGTGTTTCTATCACTGTGTGTAATGTTTCACTAAAGAGCTTTCCTAATTATATATTTAACAACCATAAAAATTTAACTGCCTGTTAAAGCACTTAAGACCTATTGCTGTCCTCTTAATACATATCAGTGTTTGTCATACCATTTTGTGCAAAGTGTAAAACACAATTTACTGTAAAATATAATAACAAGTTATAAAACCACATGTAATAAGTACACCCTATTCTTCCACTAGCATTTCTGACTTAAGAACAGAACATCACATCTGATTGTTCATATTTAACCAAAACGTAATGATTTCAGCTTATTAATAAAAGCTGACAGTAAAAGCGACAGGTCAAACATGCTATAATAATTAATAATAGTGAGAAAAATAAAGACTGTAAAGTAAGCTAAAGGTAGAAGTTAAAAGTAGAATAGATGTAGTTAAAGTATTAAATTACTGAGAGAAAAGCTTTTCTACAGATAAATGTTACGGGCAATTCCAGTGAATATAGATAACAAAGACAACCAGAAATGAGATTAAATTTGCTGAAATAGAAAGTATCCATTTATTCTATAGAGAAATAAGTAAATGAAATAAAATGAAACATAGTGAAACATAATAAAACAAGCTTTCCTTAAAATACAGATTTATACATATAAGGTCATATGTTCTAGCAAACATAAAACATCGTCACTGAAACATATTTTACTAAATGATTTTTTTCTTTTTTGTATTTTAGGGAAGGGTTTACAGGGTATTCAGCATCTCACTAGTAGTTCAGACTCAGTGATCCACCTGTTTACAGTGTCACAAGAGCTGGGACTACAGGCATGTGCCATTACGACCAGTCTCAGTTGTCTTCTCAGTGCACCCTGGGGGTGGGGCCAGCATAGCAGGCCTGTGTATTAAACCCCTGGCCCCTGTGCTTGCGTGCAGTCACTGTAATCCAATGAACTATTTAGCTAGCCCTTAAGTGATTTTAAAAAATGATATTATCACCAGAAAAAAAAATACTAAGTTCAATGTAGATAGAACGAGAAAAGCAGTGCATGCTCTAATTTCCATAGTGCATATGAATAGAAGACCAGAAAAAGTTTGGGGTACATCAAATTCTCATTGCATAAATATTCTGTCTTATCAAGTTACCATATTAATTATATAACCTGGTATCTGTACATAGCATGGAGAAAATCAGGAAACATACTGCCAAGAACTGGCACCTCTTTGTGGAAAACACCTGGAAGGAGCCATTGACCCCAGCAGTCAGTGGGACCCAGTGAGTCCACTCCACTTTAGTGGGACACATAGGAAGGAGCTGCAGGGCCCAGCATCCAATGGGGACCAGTGGCACCACTTTAATTGGGAAAAGCCAACGGGAGCTTAGCACAGCAGCCAGATGTAAGTGAGGCCAGGCTGGTTGAGTCCAAAGTTAATAGCTTAGACCTGGTGAGCTGAGGCATACTGTTAACTCAGATGTAAACCAATCCCCCTCCTCCCTGTAAATCTTCTATTGTGTGACTTAAATAAAAAGGAGGTGCTTCTAGAGTTCTGGGCTCACTTCAAGAGAGACAGATCTCAGTGAGTCCTTTGAGCTACCCTCATCGGGTCTTCCCGTTGTTTCTCTTGGCACCGACACAGAACATTACAACAGTACTAACTGTTTCTAAAGACAAAGACAAAAAATAGAGAAGGATAGAAAAATGACAGAATCCTTGAATGAACAACATCGGAAAGTAATAGAATGTAAGAAGCAGATTCAAAGTGCTATACACAAACTGAAAACCTCAATCACAAGCTGCAAAAACCATTTCAGTGTAAGTGAAAATAGACTTTCAGACCTTAAAGATACCATTGCAGCTAGTGAAGAGGAAAGAAAAGTTCTCTTAATAACAACAAGAATGCAAGAAAAAATAATTCTACATCTGCAAGATTATGCAAAGATGAACAATGTAAGACTAATTGGCACCTGATCACCAGTAAGCATTATGGACACTGTCCATGTACATGACATACTAGAACTTCGTGTGATATGCTAACCCCAAAAAGTTAGAAGTACTGGCCATACATTTACAATTCCCAAATTTATGTTATGTTTTATTCTTAGTAATTTTTTACTACAATGGAAACTTTTTCTTAGCAGTATTTTTGTACATATTCACTTACTTGAATACCATGTGAGTACTCTGAATTGATTATAGATTTGTACGTATGATACACAAAATTTTGGCCTCTAAGTTGGAATCATGATTTAATTTGAATTTTGGAATATAGTTTTGAAATATTAACTTGATTAATTAATACTAAATTAATTTTCTGAATATCATTTAGCTATATTGTTTGTTTTATGATTTGTACTGTATCTCTGACTTACAATCTACTTATAAGACATGGTGTGATATTTTGTTCTAGTATTAGAAACTTAAAAAATATACATATACATTAAGAATAAAATTTTGTAATAATATTGTTTAGATAAGATATCAGGTCCGCACCTTTTCCTCTGAATAGTGTAAAGACAACAATATGCATGGTATTAATTTTGACCATCTTACTAACATGTGTTGAGATTGTTTCATTGCTATTTTATCATTTTTTCCTCATTAAAAAGAATTAAAAATATGTATGTACCATATATGGCAGAACCCTACTATATGAGATGCACTTTACTGGACATAAAAAGTCTGAAAACCTGTATCACCATCTTCACTGAGGAACTTAACTCACTCATCTCAAAAAAGGATAAGCAGACAAAACATTTTAGCAAAGAGGTAGAAGAAATGAAACAAACCTTTGAAAAATGGACATATACACAGTGTCCAACACAGCAGTAGCTGAATACACATTCTTTTCAGCTGCTCATGGGGTAGATTCTAAAGTAAAGCACCTTCTACTGCATAAATCATATTGAAGTATATGAAAGAGAATACAAATTATCCCATGCATATTATCTAACCACAGTGCAATGAAGTTGGAAATTAATCATAAAAGTAACTGGAAAAATTCTGTAATTATTTGAAAACTAATAATGGCCTCTTCAGCAACCAGTGGGCTACAAATAAAATTAAACAAAAAATTAAATTATACCTACAATCCAACAATAATTCAAACACAACTTACTGCAATGAAAGCAGTTCTCCAAGGGAAACTCATTGCGCTGAATCACAAAGTAAGAAAACAGAGTGAGAACAGTTAAATACCCTAATAAAGCCCTTGAAGCTTTCAGCAAAAGAAGAGCAAAGCAAGCACAAAGCCCAAAGACAGGAGAAAATTATAAAGATTTGAGCAGAAATTTATGCAATTGAGACATAGAAGGCAGTACAAAGAATTAATGAATAAAAAAGTTGCTTCTTTGAATGATTAATAAAATTGATAAAACCATTGAGATCCTGCTCAAAATAAGGAAACAAAAAATACAAATTCAAGCAATACGGAATGAAAAATGGGAAATTACTACAGATGCTATAGAAATTTGATGATCATCAGTAGCTATTTTGAAAACCTTGCTTTTGCAGAATAAAAGATAGAAGAATTTGACAGACTCCTAAATAGGTACGAATTCCTAAACTGAATCAAGAAGATATAAAGGGACCAGGGAAATAGCTCATTAGAATAAGCGTTTGCCTGGCAATTGAAAAGGCCTGAGTTCAGTCCCTGGTCCCGCAAAAAAAAGAAAGAAAGAAAGAAAAAAAGATATAGGAACCCTCAATAATCCAATATCCTCCAGTGAAAATGTAATGAAAAAATTATACAAATAAAAGCCCAGGTCCTGATGAACTTACAGCCAAATTCCACAGGAAATTCTGAAAAGATTTATTCCCAATACGCCTTAAACTCTTTAATGAAATTAAAAAGAAAACAATACACCCAAAGTTATTCCATAAGGAAAGTATTACACAGATACCAAAAACAGACAAAGATTGAACAAAAAAAGAAAATTATAAGCTAATCTCCCTCATGAACATAGATGCAACAATCTTCATTAAAATACTAGCAGATAGAATATAGCAAATTGGGACCATGGAGATAGCTCCATGGAACAAGTGTCTGCCTGGGAAGTGCAAAGCCGTGAGTTTGAACCCCAGTCCCACCAAAAAAACAAAACAAAACAAAACAAAACAAAACAAAACAAAACAAAAAAACAGCAAAATCAAGAAGATTATACACCACAACAGGTAGAATTTCTCCCAGGGATGCCAGGCTGTTTCAATATATGCAAATCTGTAAATGTAATACACTGTACTAATAGAGCCAAAATAAAACAAAACAAAAATTATAATCTCTACAAATACAGAAAAGTATTTTGAAAAAGTCCAATACACATTCATGATCAAAGTCCCAAGAAAGGGCCCACCAGGTAGCTCATCATACTGAAGCTCTTGCTTAGGCAGAGCGCAGCAGGCAGGGTTCAGTCCCAGTGAACCGTGCTAGCCCTGCTCCAAGGGGATGCTGAGACGGCAATTGAGACTGAGCATTGAACTGAAATTAAACAAACAAACAAACAAATAATCCCAGGTGTAATCCCAGCACTTGGGAGTAGACTCTACAGTACTTGGAAGGGGAGGATAAAGGGTCTGCAGGGCCCCTAAACACAGAAAAAGCCCCACAGAAATTGGAGTAGATGGCCTATACCTCAATTTGATAAAAGTCATCTACAGCAAAAGAATAGCCAACATAATTCTAAATGGGGTAAAAACCCACAAAGCTTTTACTCTCAAATCAGCTATAAGAAAAAGATGTTTCCTATCAGCATTGCTGTTCCACATAGTTCTGCAATCATTAGCTAGAGCCACTGGACAAGACAGAGAAACAGGTAAGAATAGGGGAGAAGACAGTTAAACTATCTTTATTTTCAGATGACATGTTCCTTGACTTAGAAGACAAAAAAAAAAACTTTCCACAAAAGCTCCTAGAATTGATAGACAAATTCAGTAGCATAGTAGGATTCAACCTCGGTAATGAGAAATTGGCATTGCTCTACACAGATAATGAACTCACTGAAAGAGAAACTGGAGAAAAAATACTCTTTGCAATGACATCCCAAAAGTGGAATATTTACAAATTAATCTTACAAAGGAATTAAAAGATCTTTGTGATGAATACTGTAATACTCTTTAAAAAGAGGTCAAATAGGATTTCAGAAAATGGAATGATATTCCTTGTTACTGGATAGAAAAATTCATTCTGAAAATGCTATCCAATTTTTATACAAATTTAATTCAAATCCTATTAAAATACCATCAACATATCTCACAGAGCTATGGAAACATTCTCAAAATTTATTTAGAGCCATAAAAGAGCTAGATTAGCAAAGGCAATCCTTGGGAACAAAGGCAAGGCAGGAGGCAGTACAATCTCTGCCTTGAAATTATACTAGAAATCTACATTTTCTCACATGCTACTACCACATGACAAAATCAACATGGCAGTAGCAGAAAATAGAACTGAGCATCAATGGAATAGATTAGAATATGCAGCTATGTGTACAAACGCAGTAGTAGTTATCTTACTTTAAGAAACTGACCAGATATGTTTATTGGGAGAAAGATAGCCTCTTTAACAAAGGATGCTGGAAAAACTGATTCTCCACATGGTGAATACTAAAACTAGATTTGAGTCTATCACCATGCACTGACCTCAAGTCAAAGTGGACTGAAGTTCTGAGCATTAAAACAGAGAAAAGAAATCTCCTTGAAGCGAAAATAGGTGAAAATCATGAAGATACAGGTTTGGGCACAGTTCATGAATGAAACACTTCATATGAAATTATTCAAAAAATCAACAACTGAGATCTCATCTTATTGAGAAATTTCTAGATGTCAAAATAAATCCTCAATAGAGTGAAAGGTAAACACAAAATTGGGGAAAAATCCTAACTAATAATTAGAAAAAAAGTCTTCTTTCAATAATACATAAAAAATTGAAAAAAAAAAAAAAAAAAAAAAAAAAAAAAAAAAAAAAAAAAAAAAAAAAAAAAAAAAAAAAAAACAGGTCCCCCAAATTCAAGGATGTAATCCAAAACTGATCATCTGAGATAAATACACAATTCTTGGGAAGAAATACAAGTGACACATAAATACATGTAAAAATATCCCACAGCAATGGCCACTCAATAAATGCAAATTAAAGCAACATTAAGAAACCATTTCAAAAGAATGGCTACCATACAAACATCAACTAATAAAAAATTATAGAGATGATGTGGTGAAAAGGGAACCCTTCTCCACTCTTGGTGGGAATTTAGTGTTACAATCCCTATGGAAACCAGTGTGGAGACTCTTGAAAAAGCTAGAACTGTCCATCCCACTCAGTCCTTCTCTTCTCCTTCTGAATATTTTTCTGAAAAGAATTGAAAACATCTTATTTTGATGGCATATTTTCACCTTTGTTTGTAGCAGCACAGTTTGTCATAGCCATATTTGAAACAATGAAAATGTCCATCTCCTGAGGAAAGGATAAAAAAGATGTGATATTTTTATATAATAGAGTGTTACTTAGCCATAAAGAAAAAAAAATTGTAAGCCTTCATGGGTAGCTACATGCATTGCGAAACAATGCACATTAGTGCAATAAATCAGACCCACAAGTGTAAATATTGTATTGTTTCCCTGATGTAAGAACCTGAAAAAAAAATAAAACCCGAAAAGTATAATTGACATAATAAAATAGAATGAAATTTAATTTACTGATTAAATAATGAAGATGAGAGAAATGAGAAAAGATAGGAAAAACGAAGCAGGAAATCATGCAAGTATGTATACAGGATGTCTGAGATGATTATACTGATAATTCCCATCATTTTTTGAAAATATCAGAAAAGTGGAAATAGATGAGACATGATTGAATTAAGAATTACATTAATTAATATAATGAATAGAATGGGATAAATTATTTTCACTATTAATTTGTGAGAGGATTAATTTCCAAATACACATAATGATCTAACAATAACTGGATTGTAAACCTCCCATGAAACCTGGGAAAATGATCGGAACAGATATTTCTAAAATAAAACAAATAGCCCATGAGTAAGGAAAAATACTCAACGTCACTAAGCATTGGGGAATGTACATTAAAACCACAATGTCTGAGAAGCAAGCTTGGCAGTGAAGAGATGAACAGACTATACCTAATACTTTCAATGATAGAACAAAACCAACATGAATACAGCTGCATAGAGCAGAGTGGTGGTAGGAAAGTGCTGTGAGATAGCTGCTAGGTAAAGCCAGGAAACACTGGTCCTTAGAACAAAGGGTGAAAGAACAGAAATATAGCACTCTAATACTGAACATACAGTGACAGAGAAGAATTTTCCCTTCAGGAAACCTAAGAAGAGACCTGCAGTGTAAGTCAAAAGGCAGCCTGCTAATTTATAGAGATGTAGTCTGAGCATAAGTACAGAGTTCTGTGTAACAAGAGGTGTATAGTAAGTTCCAGGCATTTCTCTGCAAGTGTACACAGTGCTGGGAAGGATAGCCACCTTAGGAAACGTTTCATTCTCCAGGAAGACAGTCTAGGAGGATTAACGCCCTTGTAATTTTTATCCCTAGGACACACATTGTCCTTCAGTGCCTTCAGAAGGCATCTTCATGGAAAACCAGTTTGAGCCCAAGAAAATGGTAATTACTGGTTCAGGTAAGAAGTTTAGGTGATGAAGAGTATGATGCCAACCAATCACATGCCAGCTTCTGGGAAATACAGTGTCAAACAGAGTGCTGTGTGCTGGAGAAAAGAAATAGAAGCTGAGGAAGTTTATACTAAAAAAAAGAAAGTTAATCATTGTATTGAGGAAAGTGATCCACTGTGTGTGACTTTGTCTTAGACAGTGTGTGCGTTGGCTGAGAATGATAGAAAGCTTGGAACCAATAACTTCTCATGCCAGTACAGATGTTATGGCCTCAGAAATGTTTGTTCAACTCAGAGACATTCAGTGTATGAACTTCTGCCACTTGGGAGACTAACATCTATACTTCCAAATGCTCTGGAGCTCTCTGGGAGCCCTCAATCTGAAGGAAGTAGAGGCAGCCCTAGCAAGAGGCTTGCTGGACAGCTTCAGCTCTGGGTGAGGCTCACAGACTACAGACCTTGAGGTACTGGCATGTATCTATCCTTGCCACAGACCACACTTCCTTAGCATGGCCTAGGGATAAGGAGTGGACCACAGACCACCGTGAGTGACTTGGCCCACTGGCACGTAGCTGACAGAGAACACTTTGGTCTGCACAATGCTTCATAGTCAGCCATCAAATGGGGATAATTTTAAGTAGACATGGTAAGCTTATTTTTGATAAATTGCCTGGGTAATCTATCCTTACATATGTTCACAAATATACTAGGTGACAAAGTTAATATAAAATAAACACTAACTCTAATATCAGGTGGATCACAATATTTTGAACCTATGATAATTTTAGTTTCTATAAATAATAACAATAATTTACTTTCCAAAAACTCTCTTTATATGCAAAATTATTGAGTAAAAATAATTACACTTATATTTATGGCGTGCTGTGCAGTTCCAAAGAACCTAATTATACCTACAAATTATTTTAAGTTTTTATAAAGGCAGATTTTTTGCAATTAGTTCATTTTCTTGCTTAGTACATAAAAGGAAGAGAGTGAATATTTTATCCATCGAGATAACATAGTAAAGTCCAAGCTTAGAAACAAACAGGTTAATATATTAACTCTAATTTATATTTCCTCATACATATATAAAGATATCTATAAATTTATAAAAAGTTTAAAGTGATGAGAGTAAACTTCTAACTTTAAACAAAGCTTTAAATTTCCCTTAAAATTCATTTATAACAATAATTTGTTTATTTCTTGTATCTCAAGAGATATAATCTTATAAAGCAGCATAGGTGAACTGATGAAAATCCCCATTAACCCAGGCTGTGAGTACAGTAAAGTAACTACAGTACTGAATTCAAACATATGTGACCAAGACCCTGAGGCCATCATATTTATAAGCCAAAACAAGATATTTTATTTTGATCAAAACGTTTTGTCCTCTTATATGACTAAATAGACCTCAAAATAACTTTGTAATATAGCTTTTTTGAGCTACTGTTTATAAGCATGGTATTTGGTAAAAAAAAAAAAAAAAAAAAAACACTGTTTAGGCCAGCAACATAGCTCAGTAGGCTAAGTGCTTAGCTAAGCAGAGGGGCCAGGGTTGATTCCCCAGCACTGCATATCGCACTGCCTCCACCCTTGGATGCAGAGCTGATGATGGTGTCCAAGCATGGTGGTAATCCCAACACTAGGCAGGCTGAAAACAGAAGGATCACTATGAGTCCAAGCTATGTAGTGAGATCTTGCACAAAAAAGAAAACACAAAAACAAACATAAACAACTAAATACAAAATTATACTTTTTAAAGACTACAATAATGAGCCGGGCGTGGTGGCTCACGCCTGTAATCCCAGCACTTGGGAGGCTGAGGCAGGAGGATCGGTGTGAGTTCAAGACCAGCCTGGGCTACCAAAGTGAGCTCAAGGCCAGCCTGAACTGCATAGTGAGATGCTGTCTCAAAAAGAAAAAAAAAAAAAGATTACAATAATGAGATTATCATAGGAGCTGTAGTTTATCTCAATAGACGCTGACAATAAGATTAGCCCAAAGGGATAAGGGTAGCACTGAGGTTTAGAGTAACCTCATTCTCTCATATAATTTTGGAGAGAAGAGATTGAGTTTTAAAACATTAGATGAAAACAGGAAAAAATAAAGAAGGATATCAGAAATCTTGACAAATAGAAACTCAGGTCAGTGGTGTTAATAAGAGAGAAATAATGTGGTCTCCTAACACTCTTGGACAGTGAACAATGTTCTGTTTCACACTTTTTTCTCATATTCTTTTATATACAAGTATTTACCATAATATGGATAATCAAGAATGGGACATCCATCTTTGACAAAAGAAAACATAAAAGGAGGATATAAATAAAGGACTATTTTGTAGTGAAAAAATACATATATATATGCTTATACAAGAAAGTTAGGATAGCTATTTTCTCTTTGTTCAATGAGAAGAAACGTTTATACTAATACTGTTCAGACAAGATATCATGTCTGCATCTTGTCCTCTGAATGACTACTACCAAGAAAAAATAGATAATGTATTAATTATCCTAACTGTCCTACTAACCTGTTTTGAAACTGTTTCATTGCTATTTTATCTATTTTTCTCGTTAAAATGAATTTAAAAATTATAAAAAAGAGATGAAAATTCAAGCATCACAGCTTTAGGAAGACTAATGGGTTATTAACACTTCCAAGTCTGCTAAGAACAAAAAACATTACACCAATAAAGGAAAAATAAAAAGGAAAAATGACAACTTTTATGGTGTGCCAAATAACAGTCAAAGTTCAGCAACCTAGATTTAGCCATGTCCTAAAAATCCCCTTGACCACTGCGGGGACATGTAGACCTACATCAGCACATATTTGTTAACTGAAACACTATTGAAGTTATAAAACAAGACAATACAATTTCTCTTCAATTTCTGGCTATACTTTTATACATCTCTCCATCTCTGAAACTCCACAATACCAAATGCATTTGCCCCATAGTTACTACCTACTTACAACCAATTGAGCTTCCTGAAGTCCAGGATAGGATATAATAGGGCTTTATCTGTCCTAAATTGAGAAGAATTATAAAATGCACTTATCATTTTTATTGTAAGGGTTCCCTAAAAGCATCATATCATCACTCTGAAATTATTTTTCCTTTTACTGGAAATCACCTTTGCTAGGGAATGAAAATTTTTATTCTCATAAGGAAATATTCTGCAGAAAGTGCCCATCATTTGTTTATTTTCTTCTGTCAAATGTAGTATCTTTTCTGTCTTAAAAATATATGATTATAAGAAAACACCTGGAATTTTGTTTTAACTATCTTCACCTAAGATTGCTAGTAATGAATGCCAGGAAATTAAATAAAACAGTAAGAATGGAATAAAGTTACTTAAGAGTTTGCAGTTAGGAGCAATGAAAATTTCCTTTACAAAAGTATTTGAGCTGGGCGTGGTGGCGCACGCCTATAATCCCAGCACTTGGGAAGCTGAGGCAGGAGGATCGGTGTGAGTTCCAGACCAGCCTGGGCTACAAAAGTGAGTTCAAGGCCACCCTGTCTGAAAAAGACAAAAAAAAAAAAAAAAAGTATTTGATAAAATTGGTCAGGTACTCATGACAAAATTCTCATCAGTCTAGAAATAATGAGAAGAAATATGCTTACTATTGGGAGAAATAATTCCAAGAAATAATTGTTAGTAAATATCATAGAAAATAATGAAATAAGGTAATGTTTTATCTCAGAATTTGAGAATAAGAGAGAATATCTATCTCATATCTCCACTATGTCTATTTTTTAATGGTGAGGGACATAGAGAAGATTGCAGTAATAAAATCTGTTTATAAATTGATAAATTGACTAGGTAGAAAATCTAAAATAAATACAAAAATAAAAACAACATAATATGGAGAAGTTTGTGGAATGCTAAATGTGTACTAAAAAATTTGTAATATTTCTATGTACTGAAAGAAATCATTGCAAAATAGGATTTTAAAACATATATATTAGGGAGGGGTCTACAGGATGTTCAGCGTCTCACTACTAGATCAGATTCAGTGATCCACCTGTTTACAACCTCCCAAAAGCTGGATTTACAGGTGTACACCAACATACCCAGTCTCAATTGCCATCTCAGAGTGCCCTGGAGCCAGGGCAGCACTGCAGGCCTAGGAATCAAACACTGAACATGCATATTTTTAATAAATCAAATAACACTAAAATTTGACAAAGATGCTTCTAAAATTTTTTAATGCTTAAACTTTTTTCTTCTCCTTTTAAATTACTCATATTTTTCAATTTACCAATTTCGCATGCTTCTATCTGGTAATCTAAACTAATGTGAAGACACCGTTGTCATGGTAATAATCATTGTTGAATTCCTATTTTGTTTAGGGAAACTCTGTATCGTTTCTACCTTTTACTTTTTTTAAAAAATGTATTTAGTTCAGGGTCTACTAGGACTCACTACTACACAGAATCAACTCTTAGTGATCCTCCTATTTTCATCCTCACAAGCACTGGAATTATATGCATGTGCCACCATACCCAGTCTTAATCACCATCTCAGTGCACCCTGGGGTGCGAGGCAGCATTGCATGCTGAGGATCCCAGTCCCTACATGTGCCTAAGCAGGCACTTTAATCCCCTGAGCTGTCTGGTTGGCCCAATTCATTCATTTATTCTCTCTCTCTCCTCCCCATTTCTCCCCTCTTTCTCTCTTTTTTTTTTTCCTTTTAAAAATTAAAAGAAAAAAAAGGCTGGGAGGTAACTCAGCAGCCTGAGTGCTTGCCTCCCATCCCAAGTACAAAGTACCAAGTTCTATTTCCAGTACCACATGTCACACAGGCCCTGGGAATCTTGGTGCTCCATGCTGGCCAGTGAAACCGGGTGTGGTGGTGCATACCTGTAATCGCACCAGTGGGGAGATTGAGACAGGAAGATTGCTATGTGTCCATGCTGTGTAGTGAGAATCTTTATCAAGAAAAATAAATGAATATATATATAAACAATCTCAGGCAAATAAAGAAACCTAAGTATTGTTAACTACACTACTGTCAAATTTGAAAGTATATAACATGTATTTATTTTTCTTCTTTTATGTTTTCATTAATTTTAATGAGAAGGAAATAACAATGGGATGGTTTCAGAACACGTTAGTGGGACAGTTACAATAATTAATACAGTGCATATTGTTTTTTGGTAGTTATTCAGAGTACAAGATTCAGACATGGTATCTTGTCTAAGCACTATTAGTACAAACCTTTCTTCTCATTAAACTTAGAGAAAGTAGCTGTATATCCTACTTTAGTTTGGTATTTCTTTTGCATGGAAGGGTCACATGGTGTTCAGTGTTTTGCTACTAGATCAGACTGATAGTGATCCAACTATTTACAGCTTCCCAAGAGCTGGGATTACAGGCACAAATCAACATGCTCAGTCTCAACTGCAGTCTGAGCATCTCTGCATGCTCCAGAGGCGGGGCTTACAGTGCAGGCCTGGGAATTGAACCCTTAGCCCTGTTGCCTATTTGCTGGTGCTTTAATTCTATGAGCTATTTGGCTGGCCCCCATATATATATATATATATATATATATATATATATATATATATATATATGTATATATATATTGTATATATATGTGTATATATATATATATATATATATATGTACTGCAAAATGGATCTTCATTTATATCTTTCATTTTTGTTTTGCTTTGTCAGAGATGGGTCTTCTATTGCTGTTCAAGTATTATAGGTATGTGAAGTCAACAAACTAACCCAATATAGTCCACTAGTCTATAATAGTAGCAAATTAATAGTAGAACTGGCGATGTTAGAAGCTGTTGACTTGAGGCTTTTACAGTACCATCCAGCGGGAAAGCACAATCACGAGGTATAAAATGTAAAGCCACATGGTGGTATATTTGAAATGTTACATAGAAATGAAAGGAAATTAGAATAGCCACAGTAATCTCAAGGAGCAGCAACAATTTTGAAAAAAAAACAAAGAAAACTGTTTTTAGATTTCCAGATTGAATGTGAAATTAAATGGCAGTACTACTGCCACAACATAATATACGGTGATGGTTCAAATCTAGGCAAACAGATCCACAAGATGTACTGTAGAGTCCAGGAGATCCACACATATGAAGTCACTTGGGTCATGGTAAATGTGCCATGCATTACTGTGGGGGAAGAGACTTTCTCTCGATTAAAAATATTGGAACATCATTAATTACATTTTCCTCGAAGAAAAAGATAAAATACCAAAAGACTAAGGAAATATTATTTAACCTAAAGACAAGCAACTATTTCTCAGGTAGGATAGCATAAAAAATTAGAAATACAAAAGAAAAAATCATTAAATATCCTTGATTAAAATTAAGAACTTATATTCATTCAAAGGCCTTATCAAAATTTAAGTGAAAAGGTAAGTCACCAATGATATAATTCAAATGATTGCAGGATATGTTCAAGAAAAAGAAATTTTTATAAGTGAATAAAATATTAGTACATTTAAAGAGTACATATGCATAAGTATTACACAAACATTCTATGAAGCCCAAAGCAAAAATACTACATAATGCCAATTAATAGTTATGTTACAACTATGATGAAGAGTTCTACTTCATTTAAGAAAGTGAAAAGAATTTTGCAAATCTTTCTCTACTGAAACTCACAGAAGTTTTCTTTTCTTTTTTTTTATTACACATCTACATGGACATAATGTGCACACTTGAAAATAAAGGAGAATATAAAAAGATTTAAGTCAAAAACAAAAAAGGAAAAGGAAATCAGAAAAATATGCCAAAATTATAACAGCGATTCTAGGTTCTTCAACAAATACTGTCTGTTTGTTTCCTCCCTCAGACCTCAGTAAGTCAGGTTTCCCCTTAAGACTGATAGAGCCAATACATGTGTCTCCACTTTCCCTCTTACTCAGTGGCAAGGTTACCTTTTGATGAAGGAAAGATAGCAATTGGTGGTAAGTGGAAAAGGACAGTAAAATCTAGCTTTTCTCATTTGCTTTCCAGCAATCTCTTGGGGGGACAAACTCTGACTGAACAAGGTATCCTGAAGCAAACATAAGAAAAATAAATAAAAGGTATAGGTCAGAGAAAGAAGTTCTGGTATACTATTAAACAGTAGGGTACCTACAGATAACATCTGGTTTCTTAAAAACATCAAAAAATATATTGAAGATTTTAACATGAAAAAATGATAAATATGTGAAGAAATAAATGTACTGAATATGATTTAATGTTATATAGCATGAAGTATCACCTGGTGTCATAACAGTATACACAATTTCTATAATTCTGTCAGTTAAAAATTCAATAATTTGGGGCCAGGGAGATAGCTCCATGGCACAAGTGCCTGCTTGGCAAGTGCAAGTTCGTGAGTTCAAACCCCAGTCTCCCCCTCAAAAATAAAATTAAAAAAATCAGTAACTCTGGAAATCTCTAAAGATGAAAATAACACAATGTACAATTTATGTATATATGAGTTTCCTTCTCTTTTGGTGGTAGTGATCACAAACTTTCAGTCCTTCTTCAACTTTCCTGCTTCAGTCTACTATCTGGCCACCTGTAAAGCCCGGATTTCTGTTGTCGCTTCTGTCCAACATTTTGCTGGAGCTTCAAACCAAGGAATTACACATAACAATGATTAAAATCTAGATTAGGTACAAAGGAGCAACACTGTCACTGCTCCTAGATGACATCATCTTGTACATAGAAATCTTAATAAATCCACTGAAATTTAATACATGAGAACTAATAAATGAGTTGATCAATCTTGAATATAAAAGAACATTTTACATTTTCGCTTAAAAATCATGAAAAATATTAAAAATCTGCAACATCAAAGAGATAACTTTGTAAAACTAAATTTGACATTGCCTAAAAACTACTAATTCAGGTTGAGGACTCACTGATTCCAATTTTATTCATAATTGTATGAAACATTAATCAACAGAATATGTTATGAGCAGTAACACTGATCTATAGATCGTTGGAATAGAATGGATGGTCTATAAGTAAGCCATATTCAGTACTTAACTCATTTTTTACAAAGGTACAAATGCAATCCAGGCTTTAGTAAAAGTTATTGTAGTACATAGGGTTTGGGGCAAATAGTCATATGCCAAAAAAAGAAGCTAAATATTTCTTTTATTGTACTTGCAGAAAGTAACTATACATACATTAAAAACCTAGGGATAAATCTAATAACCAAAATATATAAGTCTTACAAGCACAAATAATAAATCTTTATGACACTGAAATTGGCAGTGTATTCCTAAGTATGATACTATAACAAGAAATATAATTTTTTAATTAGACTTCATAACTTTTTTAATATAGCCTTACAATATTGAGATAAAATGTATGTAATTCAGTACAGCTTTTTAACAGACAAATATGTTCAGCATCCCTATTGGAATTTTAACTTAAATTCCTGCCCACCCACCCATCCCCCCATAAAAAAGAAAAAATACACTTTTTTATTCGTAAGCATCCTTCAACCATCTGGATCTCTGAATCTTCAAACCCCTAGCAATCATGTCTTTTATAGCATTCAGTTTGAGCTGTGCTGACTAATAGTCTATGATAAAAATATTAGTGTGACTTTCCATTTTTATTTCTTCTTTGGTGTTCTTAAACTAGAGAGACCATAGGTATTCACAGATGAACATCTGGTTCATTTCACTTATGAGTATATGTACAAGATACATCCACTTATACATATATGAAGACTTCGAGTTTATCATGCTTTATAGCTGAGTAATATTCTATTGTGTAGAAACACCACATCTTTTCAACCGTTCTGCAGATGATGGGCATTTTCAAGTAATAAGGAAAAATGTCATAGAATTGACTGGCTGCAATTTTGTATATGGGTAGACTTCTAAATTTCTGTGTAAAAATGTGCAACTGTTTTTTTTTTTTTAGATCACATTCTATAGAGATTTATTAAGATATCAATGATTGATGGAAAATACCTGCTCCACATTAACGCTAAGGCTTTTGATATTCAGAAAGACAGTGATGTTAAGCTCAAGTACCTATGTTATAGAGTAATAGTATCACTAAGTCCCTCTTCTGAAGGACTAACAACTTTAACTTGCAGATCAAAAAATTGAGAATAAGTAGCCAGGTGTGATGGCACACACTTGTAATCCTAGCACTTTGGAGGCTGAGGCAGGAAGATCGGTGTGAGTTCAAGACCAGCCTGGGCTACAAAAGTGAGTTCTAGGCACTGATCTGAACAGTGAGACTCATCTCAAAAAAGATGAAAAAAAAAAATAGAGGAAAAGATGGGCTATAAAGATAGCCAATATTTTGGCCCCAGCCCTTTCAGGTTAGTGAGCGTTCATGACATAAAAGAACCTGTACTGTAACATCCTATAACTCAGTGGCATCCCAAATTTTCTGTTCAAGGAGATTGTGGTGCCACAGAGGAAATGGACCATGATGTATAGTGCGCATAAGGAGAGTCACTTAGAGATAAAATATTCCCTCAGGCTTTCAAAGTGAGAAAACTGGTTAAGTAATGGTCATAATTCATCCAGACAGCCAACTCTGACAATAATCTACAAAATGCTGTACATGGTTTCAAAGTAAATCTTGAAGGGATTAAACTGACCTAGTCAGAAACAAAAGTTACATATTTTGTTATATAGGTCTTGCTTTAACTTGGTTTTAACCATCCAGCAGAAATGTTTAACCACAAGCCATAAAAAAGTAATGCTAGATAAGTATACTGGGCTGTAGAAGGCTGAAGTCAACACATTTTGACACTGCCAATACTCTTGATAACCCACTACTATACTGGAATACTGGACTATGCATACAACTACTTTCTCTTAACTCAATGAGGAGAAATATTTGTACCAATAATGTTTAGAAAATTTATCATGTCTGCATCTTGTACTCTGAACAACTACTATGAAGACAATATGCATTGTATTAATTACTGTAGCTGTCCTACTAATGTGCTTTGAAATTATCTATTTGTTATTTCTTACTAAAAATAATAAAATTAGAAAGGGAGATGCACACAGAAAAAAATAGTGTATCTCTTTCCAGACTGGGTTATCTACCAAACCACAGCTTCCAACGGTGTTCGTGTTAGTAGTCTTCCAACCTTCAGGTCTGATTATTCATGAAAAGAACACATAGGACTCAAAAATATCATTATCTGTGATGAAAATTTACTAAAACAATATGAAAGTAAACAATATGAAGGCTGAAAGAAACCAGATGTAAGATTTGAAAGTTTCTGTCCTATTGAAACCACATAAAACAGTTCCTATTCTCTCTACACTTTAGTTGGGGAAACACTCATGAATGTTATTCGGAGGAAAAGCTCCTCCACCATTCAGTGGCTAACCCTCCTATTGTGGGCTGATGATATAGGCATTGTCTCACTGCCATCAGAATTCTAAATACACCAAAGAAGCAAATGCTCCACATGAACAATAGTGTTTACACATTAGATACACTGAGTTACCACTATCACTTTTAAATAAACTTAGAGTTCAATATCTTAATAAATTAACAAGCATCAATGATATGAAGAATCATAGAGAAAAGTGGAAAATCTTTTTTTGGAAAGCTATCAAATTTCTGAGGAATAACACATACATTAGTAGGTTTTATGGTTACATTTTTATGACACATTTCTCCAAAAAGGGCACAATGCATTTGACCCAAATCATCATGTGTAGAAGCATACAATGATTAGGATTTGTTGAGTAAGGAAGCAGAGAACAGTCTTGCTGACATGTACTAGATAGCAAAAGAACCATATTCTCATCTGTATAATAATTCATTTTAACAGGCCTCAGTCCAAGTTCTTTGAAATACAGAGGGGGTTGAAGCCATGTGATCTAAGATTCCTTCCAGCTGTGTAATTAATTACATGGCACATCATGTCTTGGTTTCAAATATAAAAATTAAATTCTATTGCAAAAACCTTGTGTTCCTGATGTGTGATTTTACTATCACTTTATTATTACCACTTACATGAAAGGAAGGAAAGTATAGTCATAATATATTCAGCCATTATTTACAATTCTATCTTTAGAAGCATGCAGGAACTAAGGGAAATATTTTAAATTAAGCATTTAATATTCAGAAATAATATAGACTGAAATAAATATTTAAATATTGAGTGCCTTGTCCCTTGAAAATATTATTTTGTGCTCATACAATATATATTTGTCTCAATTGTCAGAAAAATGATACTGTAAAATTTTTATAAAGGATCACATTTCTTTATGTATCATGTCATGCATGCAGTCATGGCCATTCAAGCCTGGTACGGAGGCACATTGGCTTCATCCAAAGAAAATAAACTTCAGATATCATTTTCAGGACAAGAATTCCTGGAATTGAATCAATTCTAGATAACACCTTATTAGAGTTAGAAAACCCATATAGAGCGATAAATTGCATTATTTTAGCTTAAATGAAATGTAGATACAGAAGGACTCATGGATATATTTGAAGTCATTCTGTTAGGGTCATAACTTGACTTCAAATCAGAGGACTGTTACTATGCCTAGTCAATTCACAGCATCCTTAAGTATATGTTATGCTATTAGCTATTTTCTGATACTAAATATCAATACAATTGCAAAATCATTATAGTAAAACACCAATTAATAAGTATAAAAGTGGTGTAAATATAAAGTTAATATTTTGTAATATACGTTACTTTTATGAGTCATATTGAGTTTAGTCTGACTCACTATTTAAAACAAAAAAATCACAGGAATCACTTGTATTATCAACACTGAAGCCTTCCACAAATAGCAAATCCCAAGCAGGCACTGTATCGCTGAGTTATACCCTCAGCCATCCTGTTACCATTAATTACACAGATGAAATCTATTGTATAAACCAGTAAAAACTAATCTTAAGTATATAACACAGTCATAGGACTTTCAAAGATATCTGTAGTAAGGCAAAAAGTACATCTGATAACGAATGAAATGATACTCATCATTTACAAGTGATTTGTCCTGTCATGTGCCTTGCCTTTACAATGTATTTATTTTATGAACACCGTTTTTGTTTTCTGGGCCCTCTACCTAAAACTATAGAAAGCCTTTGTATTCTTTGCTTAAATTTTATGCAGTGGTGTCCCTTAAAGTTTTCTGTAGTTTAAAACAACTTTTTGGTATGCTTCCTAATTTTTAAGTTTCTAATTTATCATAGGTCAACACAGACTATATTACATATAATTCAGTGTATACATAATCTTTTCTCCTCCCGTGTTTTCTTAAAGTTTGCTATCAATTCCTCAGTTTGGTCCTTGTTGACTCAGAGACTGTACTGTACCTGGCACCATGAAAGACAAAGGCTGAGGCTTATTATGCGGCTATATTTTCACGTTAAACTTCCCTGTTTACTTATCTTAAAATATGTGGTGGCTGCCTATTTTTCTCCTTGCTTATACCTATCATTCATTGCTTTTTTATTGTCACATAATTTTGAACTCAGTAATTCTTTTTTGTTTTTTAAAGAATTTTTTATTTTATTTATTATTTTTTTCTTGTTTCAGAATCTTTGTTTGTTTATTCACTCACTTTTTTTTATGGCCGGCTCAGCCAGCCCCAAGGGCAGGGCTGGCGCAGCATGTGGTGCTGGAGATCGAACTGCAGTCCCTGCAGCCGCCCAAGCTTCCCCAAGCAGGCGCTTTAGACCACTGAGCCATCCCGCCAGGCCCCAAACTCAGTAATTCTAATAAAAGTGGAAAATGGTATGATTATAAAGAAAGATGGAGTAAAGAGCAATAGCAGTAACTAATTAGCCCAAAGAATTATATGCCATGTCAATCATTTAGTGAAGAAAAGAAATGCAAAATATATAGTGTTTTTAACTAGACGTAGGAATCAGGGGTGTAAGGCTGAAAGTAATCAACAACTAATGAATATAATTGATTTGTTAGCCATATAAAGAGCAAGGATTCCAGAAAAAGAATCAGGTCTGCAGCTTTTTTTTTTTTTTGTGGCACTTTTACATTCATTTTATTTTTTATTTAATAGAAACTGATTCTCTAAGTAAGACACTTGTATGACAAAGACACTCAAAGGCAAAATATGGAGTATAGAATATAGAATCATTGAAGGACTTCAGCCTTTCCAACAAATAGTTGTAAATTCTAACTCTGTAAAAATTCTCAGTTTACACTGTGATATGCTTGGCACAGGTACAATAGTTTTCTTTGTTACTTCAAAATATGATATCAATCCTTGCATATTTTCTAGTTCATTGATTATTCCTGATGCATTCTATTGATATCAGACAACAATTATTGATGAATCTATGGAAAATACCCTTATTGCACATGCTAAAACTGTCACTAATATGATTCATGAACCCTCTGTTGAGATGTTCTCAAAGAGAAGTGTTAGTCACAAAACACTTTGCTTCATATTTATTTTATGGATGATTGTTACTTAGCTACAGCCTATAGAATATGAAACAGAAAATACATTTCTAGGGATTTGTACCAATGATTTTTTATGTTTTTACAAAGAAAACTTTGCAAGGACAATTTTATTTTTTGGCTTGTTATTGTTGTGCCCTAAAATCACTTGTGATTACAGGAGAAACTTTATAAATGATGAAAGGTAACTTACTAACAATAGAACAAAAATGAAACAGAAAAGCTACATTCTTGAGGTCTCATTTTGATAATGGAAGAATTAGCTCCATAGTTACTTTACCACTAGAATTAAATTTTATAATGCTAGGTCAGTTTTATATTGCAAATTAATTAATGAATACTCATCACTACTTTAAGCCATCAATTGAATATATTTGAACTAAAAATGATCTGATGTTCCTTTACTTAGCATTTTGGTACTTGTATTGGTCAGGGTTTTACTTAGAGGAACAGAATAGATATAATATAAGGAATGGATATTAACACCAAATATACAATCTATAAGAAATTGTAAGATTGGATTACAATAGCCACAGAGTCAGATGAGGAAGCGCGCACAGGGCGTCTGCACACTCCGGACTGAAGAATTCAATCCCGAGGCCTGGACTTTACTGCAGCACTTTGTGTAAGTTTCTCTCGGCTGATGGGTCTGCAATGGACGCTGAAGAGTCTGCAATGAATGGTGAAAGATCTAAGCTGGAGGCCAAAGGGTCTGCGCTGCAAGCCAGATGATGAAGTCCAGTCTAAATGCAAAGACCGAAGCTTCTCCAATGAAGTGAAGTGTTGACTTCTCCTTCAGCCCTTTAAAAAGTCTTTTTATGCTCAGTCATTCTGACGTGGGCTCAGTGCGCCCTAGGGTGGAACCAATCATACCCCAGGAAGGGCCCTTGATCCCGTTCTGGGGAGAATCCAATCATATCCTAGGCAGGCCCTGGTGACACTCCAGGGAAGAACCAATTGTACCCCAGAGTGGGGCTCCCACCAACAGGGAACTGGGCTGCTGAGTCATTCAGCCAAGTTGACACATTGTATCAACCACTACAGTATTATTTCTCAGTATCTTTGTAAATAAATCCATTCTTGTTATTTTTTTATTTTGAAAATGCGTGATGACTATTAAGTCTGGAATATAAAATGTTTAGCACTTTTAAATTGTAAGTTTGGACATGTTCACTTTTCCATTAATCTATGTTATGATTTGTGTCTCATCCTCCAAACCTTTATATAATCAGTGGGACAGGCTTCTTTAGTTTTTAATTAATTCATGATCCAAGGTTGGGATTATGGGTATAAGTGGTACATCTGCCCAGGTGTGGATAACTTGAACACAATCTAAGGAAGGGAGAGAGATTTGCTCGCTGTCATAGTTACTGATCATACCTTTACTTTTTGTTGTTTTCTGCCATTGTGAACAGCTGGATTCTGCCATGTGCCCCTCTGTCTTGGTGACAGCTAAGTATGGACTTAAACTTCTACAACTTGAGAGCTCAGTTCATTCTTTATTTATGAGTGTTGGTTATTTTGTCCCAGCAATGAAAGAAAAGTAACTGAGATGCCTGTGTTAGAACCAGGAATGTCATGCATTGCATATCTTTCTACATAGTTTCACCAAGAAATTTGTTGCGAAAGGAAAGCAAAACTGAAACAGTTTTCAGTTCTTTTTCTAATTAATGTTAATAAGAAAAGCAATAATAAAATACACATGCTTTAGTTTGATATTTGTTGGAAAAATGTAGGACTGAGACTGAGTAATTTCACAGAAAATGGGTGATTTTGGCCCCTCTTCAGGAGGCTAAAATTCCACTAGTAGAAGGACTATGGAAGAACCTCTGCTATTTCAAAATGTGGTGGGCATTTAAAGGTAAGAATGTTTCTTTACTAAAAGAGAAAAAGGAAAGAATGTTCATAATACCTAGTTTGTATCCTGACCAAAATACTGTTATGGCTTGTGTCTAGGTGTTGCACAAAAGACTCATGCAGTCACTGGAAATGTTTCTAGAGTTTGTAATTAAGTCATGATCAAATGCTAAGATTATAAGAGTGAGGATCATACTCATGCTGGGACAGATAATCTACGCATTAATGCAATGAGGGGAAAGAGGCTAGCTAGCTGCCACAGTTGCTGCTGCTCCCTTTGCTCTTTCTTGATATTGGCTTCCAAGAAAGGATACATTCTGCTATATGGTACTCTGCCTTGGAGCCAGCTAACTCTTTCCTTTCTGAATTCTGGGTGTTGGATATTGGTTCCATAAATGAGTGAAAAGTAACTAAGACAAAAACACTACTTCATTTGTGAGTGTGCCAACCCCATAAAAAAAAAAAAAAAACTCTCAGAAGGGCTCATCATCCAACACTTTCACTTTACTTGCTGTTATTCTTATTACTAAATATGCTACTATAAAGATATTATACCTGTCTTAGCCTTATGTTGTCCATTGGGTAATAATATTAGGAAGAACTAGGATAATAACCTCACTAAATCCCTATTACAAAAGAGAGAAATTGAAAGTTATCCATGTGAAATCTCTGAAATGATCACAACAATAGTATAGAAAAGAACTCCAAATAGATAGAGAGAAGAAAATAATTATAATGATAGAATTGTTCAACTTATCTAAAGAAGTGAATGATATAAAATGGAGCATAGAAAAAGAGACACTGAGTAAGCAAAAAAGGAAAGAAATAGAATGCAAGAAACAGACAAATAGATATCCACGAAATTAAAAAGCTCATTAAAAACTTCAGAACCATTTGAATAAGACTAAAGATAGACATTCAGACCTTGAAGACATCATTTCAGCTACTGACTATAAAAGGAAAGATATCTTTAATGTAACAAGGAACCAGGAAATAATAACACAATTACAAGATGATGCAAATATGATCAACATAAGATTAATATCTGCCAATTAAAATGAAAGAGTCAAAGCAGATAATAGTAAGAGTATTTGCAGAACTAATAATGGAGAACTATAAACATAGGTAAAAATTCAGACATACAGTTAAGTGATACATACAGAATTCCCAATATCATCAACAAAAATAAGTCTACATCAAGATATATAATAAACAAGATCCAAGAAATTCAGCACAAGAACATAATCCTAAAAGATATTAGAGGAAAGAAACAGATCACATTTAAAAGTAAGCCCGTCAGAATCACAGCAGAATTCTCAACACAAATAATCAAGTCAAGAAGATCATGCAGTCAAGTTTCTCAAGTCCTAAAAGAAAATAACTTCCAACACAAATCGATATACCCTGAAAAACTCTCTTTCAAATTTAAATGAGAAGTAAAATATTTATTTGACAAAGAACAATTTCAGAAATATATAACCACCCAACAAACTGTGAATGATATTCTGAAAATAGATAAAAAAGAATATAAGTCCAAAACAACAACCAAAAGAAAACATCAAACAGTGCAAGCAATTAAACATAGCAGAAGTAGACAAGCAACAGAGGAAAAATAACATGTCATCAGTTTAAAGAAATAGACTGGAAAAGTAGATCAAGAAACAAAACTCAACAACATGTTGTGTAAAAGAAATGCATCTTACTCAAAAGAAATAACATAAGCTGATAAAGGATTTCAAACAACACTACATGCTCTAGGACCTGAGAAAAACTTGAGGGTAACTACTCACTCTGTTTACAGACAATATGAAGCTCAAAACAAAAATGATCAAATGAGATAAAAAACAAAGGTTACTGCTACCTCTTAGGGGAAAGTCTCAAGGAGAAGAGGTAAAAATCATAAATTTGCATAGGTGAAATATAGGTACAACCAATAATATAAGGCACACTTTAAAGTACATCAAAAATTAAATAAGTAATTACATAATCTTAACACAGGAAATTTACTCCCCATTATAACAAAGATATAGGTCAACTAGACAAAAAAGTACCAAAGAGCTAGCAAAACTCAACTAAGCCTTTGAACAAATGGACTTAGTGGATGTATACTGATTGTTCCCTCCAATAAATTTCTAAATGTACATTCTTTTCAGCTGCACATGTTACATTCTCTACAGTAGTTTACATATTGGGCCATAGATCATCCCTAAGTAAATGTAAGGAAATTGAAATTGTCCCATGTATATTATCTGGCAATAGCACAACGATTTTGAAAATTAACAACAAAATAAACTACAAAAACTGCATAAACACATGCTACTCAGCAACCAATGGTTCACAGATGAAATTTAACATATTAAATAATATCTACAATCCAGCATAGTTTTAAACACAATTTACCAGAATTTGTGAGATACAACAAAAGCTATTTTCAAAGGGAAATTTGCAGTGTATTCTCACATTAGGAAAAAAAAAATGAAAACAAATATCCTAATGCCACACCTCTAGCTTCTAGGAAAAGAAGAGCAATTCAAGCCCAAAGTGCAAAGAACACAGGAAATAATAAAGATCAGACCAGAAATTCAGGTAATTGAGACAAAACAATACAAAAATTAATCATTCAAAAGCTGTTTGCTTAAAGACTAAATAAAATTGATAAACCACTAACCAATTTGAACAAAATAAAATGGAAGGAAAAAATTAAAATTCGAGCAATAAGGAATGAAAAGTGGATCAGCAAAATAGTTTAGTGGGGGCTGGTTAGGTCATTCAGCTGACTAAAGCACCTGCTTAGGGAGAGCACAGTGGCTGGTACTTTGATCCAAGATGCGTTATGATGGCCCTGCTCCTAGGATATGCTGATACAGTGATTGAGACAGTGTGATTATACATGCTTGTAAGTAAAGTGCTTGGGAGGCTGAAGATAGGAAAATCTCTACAGGTTTGATCTATTCAGTGAGTTTATATAGACCCTACAGACCCTGAAGCAAATACATAAAAAAGAGGTTTTAGGGCCAGTGCAATAGCTTAGTGGACTAAGCACTTGCTTACATAAGCTCAGGAGCCAGGATTTGATCACTGGCACTGCATGCCATGCTTGTCCTGCCCCCAAGTGTGCTCAGCAAGAGATGGACTTATAGCATGGTGGTGCATGTCTGCAATCCCAACACTATGGAGGTAGAAAACAAAAGGATCACTAGGAATCTGAGCTGTGTAGTGAGATCCTACACAAACTCAGAAAAAATACTAAAAAAAAAAAAAAAGGCAATAGTTCATTAGTCTGAAGCGCCTGCTTAGACAAACTTAGGCAAGTGCAGGGACTGTGGATAGAACACCTGGGACCACCCCCAGGACAGGCTGAGCTAACCCTTAAAAAGAAAAGAATAAAATTTCAATTAATCTCCTTGAAATTCAGAAGAACATTAATACCTTCTTCAAATATCTTTACTCTTACAAGATAGAAAATACAGGAAAAATAAACAGTTTCCCAGATAGGTATAAATCATCAAAACTGAATCAAGATAATACAAAAATTCTGAGAGAGGCAATGTCAGTGAATGAAATAGAAAATATAATAAATGATCTTAAAAACAAAGAAAATCCTAGGTCCTATTAGATTCATAGCTGAATTCTACAGGAAATTTAGTGAACATTTAATCAAAATACTGCTCAATCTCTTCAATGAAATTGAAAAGAAAGCTATTATATCTAATTTATTTGTGCAGGCAAGTATTACACTGATCACAAAACCCCAGAAAGACCCAAGCAAAACACAGAACTAAAGGTTAATCTCCCTCATAAATATAGATGTAAAAGTTTTTCAATAAAATATTGCTAAATAGAAAGCAACCCTTCATCAGGAAGTTTATACAACTTGACCAGGTGGGTTTTACTCTAGAGTTACAAGGATAGTTCAATATACACACTTCCAAAAATGTTGTACAACACGTCAACTGAGCCAAGAAAAAAAGAACTAATTATCATCTCAACTGATGTAAAGAATATTTTTGACAAGGTCAAACCATATTCATGTTAAAAATTCCACAGAAAATTAGGAAGACATGTATTTCAGTCTAATAAAAGCCATCTGTGTTAAACCAACATCCAATGTCATTATAAACAACAAAGAACTAAAAGGGTTTACTCTAAGATTAGGCACAGCACAGGCATTTCCACTATAACCACTCCTATTCAACATAGCTCTGGAAATATTATCCAGAGCCATTGGACAAGACAGAAAATTAAAAGTAATACCTGCAATCCCAGCACTTGGGAGGCTGAAGCAGGAGGATTGGT
>PVJA010023114.1:0-33387 GCA_004027025.1 Myocastor coypus
TTAGTACTGATGGGATTATGGGTCTGAATCCTTCTGGGATTATGGGTGTGGCGTAGCGTGGATAGGCTGAAGCAGAGAGCCTGAATGTTATATAAAGAGAGACACAGACAGACTCTTGCTGTTGCTCTCTGCTGCCCTGATTGGTTGGTTGCCGTTGTTGTGATTGTTGCTGTTCTACCACTATAAACTGGATGTTCTCTGCCCTGTTCCACTCAGCCTTGGGCCAGCCAAATATGGATTTAAACCTCCAGTGACTGTGAGCTAAATAAATAAACTTTCATTCCTTCATTTTGGGTGTCAGGTATTTGTCCCAGCAATGAGGAAAAAGTAACTAAGACATGATCCTCCTGTTTCCTGCCTCCCAAGCGCTGGGCTCACAGGTGCACACCACCAGGCCTGGACTCCATTGCTGGCTAAGAGCGCCCAAGAGTGGGGCTGGTGTGGCAGGCGGGGCCAGGAATCTAACCCTGGCCTAAGTAAGCACTTAGTCTACTGAGCTGTACTGTTGGCCCTGGTTTTTTTTTGTTCTTAAGCAAGGAATGCACATTTATTCTGGACTCCAGGGGAGCCCCAATTTCTTTCTTGCTCACGTCACCCACAGAATAAGGATGGATCCCAGGCTACAGGCCCTGCGGTCCCTGTCTCCTTTCCCAGTGCCCTCCTCACTCTTAAGGTAGTCTGTGTCAGACAGAGACAGAATTTCCACAGGGCACCAGGATGGGCAGGTGGATGGGCCCAGAGGCAGAAAGAATGGGGGCAGAGGGCACACATATGAGTGCAGCTGGGGCTCTACTTGCCGCCCGCCATGATCTCCAGGTGCTGCAGGGCATGGTGAGCAGCCTCACCTTGATCTTCCTCCCTGGTGGTTGCAGAGCCATGGCACACAGTGGCTGATTGGGTAGACAGTTCCCCTAGGCACTGGCTGACCCCTCTCATGCTCAGCTCTTCAACGTCCAGGTAACTGACGTGGAAGGCCTGCTCCTCTGAGAGCCCACTGAGGATGCTGCAGCAGCCAGAGCCCAGAGCACCTAGGGATCCTGGATAGCAGCTGTAAAGGCTCAGGATCTTTTCTCCTTCAGAATTTCACAGAGAATCCCACATGCAGCCCAAGCCTTGGGTCCAAAGCCCATCCAGGCGGGAGCCCATACCAATGGAAAAGTAATCCTCATCCAGCTGTGCCTCAGTGCCATCCCGGGCATCCAGGGGCACTGTGTGCACATGGAACAACATCTTGTAATGAACTGCATTACATTTTACCAGCTTTTTGGAAGTGGCACTGCCAATCTCAGTGAAAGGCTCCGCTGGCCTGGTCATGGCGAGCTCTTTGCAGTAGGCTGATCCAGACTCCCGGTCACTGTGCGCTCTGACAACTGCCAGCCCTTCTGTGTCAGCAGCTCCTGCAGAGCATCCATGGAGTTGCACTCAGACTGCTAAGGAGAGACAGGGGCTGCATCTCCACAGGGGCTCCTTGTTAGAACAGTAGGTGGAACAGGAGCAGCAGCTACCACCATGGCAAAAACTGGAGCATCCTCAGGCACCGAAGAGTCTGGGGGAGAAAAAAAACTGCTATGGTCCAGAGCCAGCTCCAGCATGCTCCCCCTTTGAGGTGTTTGAGGGCCACCTCAGCTGCCTTGTACTTGGCTGCCTTCTTGCTGGGGCCCTGGCCAGTGCAGCTGGTATGGCCAATGGTGACCGGGAAGGTGAAATTAGGCTAGTGGGCTTGACCCTCGGCTTTGAGAAGGTCATACATGGGTGTCTTCCCTATTCTGGTCGATAATCCTGCAGAAGGCTGATCGGGGTCTTGCCTGGGTTGGCGGCCAGCATTTGCTCTATACTGGGCAGCTCACAGCCCGTGGCAGTGCCAGAGCCCTGCTATTTTATTTTTTAATTTAATTTTTATGTTTATGTTTTTGTGGTTTTACTGCAGTACAAATAAACATGTGCACAGGCTCTCTACTCATTTTCTTTGCTGCACAGCCTGGCATTGCGCCTGGTGACTCGGATGGCTGCGGGGCTGTTCTTTCCATGATAGCTTTGCAGTTCTTAGAGGAGATGTTGTGGGCGATCGCTGCACAGTAAGACGTGTTGCACATCAGCGGCACCTCCAGCTCCTTAACATTGTGCTCCAGGAACTTCCGGAAGCCACTGGGCAGTGCGTGCTTTGTCTTTTTGTTACCTCCATAACCTGTGTCGAGCATCAAGATCTGGCCCTTGAACCTTCCCCGCACTCTGTTGTCCATGTCTCTGGATTTCCAGTTTCGCTTAATTTTTACATATCGGTCTGACTGGTGCTGGATGAACTTCTTGGTCCTCTTTTTGATGATCTTGGGCTTCACGAGGGGTCTGAGGGACGCCATGGTGCCCGTGGGAGATCACTGCCACCTTCACAGGCAGAGCCAACAAAGAGAGGGGATATTTTTTCCGTGTTGTGTGTGTGTGTTTAAAACTTTATTTTATGGCTGGCTTAGCCTGCCCTGAGAGTGATGCTGGCACAGCATGTAGTGCTGGGGATCCAACTGCAGTCCCTCTGGTTACCTATGCTTGCCCAAGCAGGCGCTTTAGACTGCTGAACCATCTCGTAGGCCCATCGGGTACCTGCACCTGGTGCTGTGCCAACTGCTGGAGCAGCATGGTGATGACTTTGATTGATTTTTTTTAGTGCCAGGCACCACCTATACCGAGGCTTACGGGCCAGTCCACCTAACTGGACACCTCAGCCTGGCCTCCACTGCCCACCTCTGTCTAGGCCGGCCCCAGGACTTCATCAGCAGGAAGCCTATTCAAGGTCATTGCCAGGGCAGTTTGGAGGTGCTGTTCTTACACACTTTACTTCAGCAGCTGCGCCCTCACCTGGAAGGCGGCCGCAATGACATAGGGTGCGTCCTGATGAGTGGCTGGGATGCTACATCACCAGTGCCACTGGGGCTGGCTGCACACAGGCTGGGCTATCAAGGCACTTTGGAAGCAAGGATCCCCTTCCTGTAAGGACTCTCCAGGGCTCAGCTCCAGATAGCTATGGTATACCCCCTCGTGCAGCCAGCTGTGGGACCCTGTGCACATGTACCAGCTGCACAAGGCTTTTGCCTGAGCTGAGTTGGAACGCACATACCAGGAGATCCAGGAGTTGAAGTGGGAGATCCAGAACACCAGCCCCTGGCTGCTGATGGAGAATGGCTGCAGCCTGGCCTGTGGGCATTCCAGCACCATCCCGCCCAGCCTCCCGCTTTGAGGTCCTGCGCTGGGACTACTTTACAGAGTAGCTTGCTTTCTCTTGTGTGGATGGCTCACTTTGCTGTCCTCTTCATGGGTCTGATTGTGCTGATGTAGCTGATGTCCTGAGGCAGCCCTGGAAGATCTCAACCGCTGCTACCACCCAGCCCTGACACTCGAGAAACAGCAGCTGGTAATGGCTACCAATGCTTCGATCCAGCCCAGGGGCTAGAGTATGCACTGGACTTGCAGCTGGAGGCACTGACCCCCCCAGCACCGCTGAAGGCCCCTATTCCGCTGAGTTCATCGACTCTGGCCTCTGAGCTGAGTGGAGATCTTGCCCGTGCCCTATGTCACAGATGCCCCACATCTCACTGTGCTGCTGCCTCTGGCGGCAGCTGAGCATGACCTGGCCCCTAACTTCCTGGAGGCCTTTGCTACTGCAGCCCTGGAGCCTGGTGATGCAGCAGCCCTGACCCTGCTACTACTGTATGAACCACGCCAGGCCCAGTGGGCAGCCCAGCAGATGTCTTTGCCCCTGTCAAAGTGGTAGAGCTAGAGAGGCACTTCCCTGGTGCCCAGATTCCCTGGCTTCCTGTGTAAACAACTGCACTGTCCCCGCTGTGCCTCATGGATCTGCTCTCCAAGAAGCACCCGCTGGCACACTGTTCCTGCTCGTTGGGCCAGACACAGTGCTCACCCCTGACTTCCTGAATCGCTGCCGCATGCATGCCATTTCTGGCTGACAGGCTTTCTTTCCCATGCACTTCCAGGCCTTTCACCCAGCTGTAGCTCCACCACAGGGCCTGGGACCCTCAGAGGTGGGCCATGACACAGGCCACTTTGATCACCAGGTGGCCAGTGAGGCCTGCTTCTACTTCTCCGACTATCTGGCTGCTAGAGGGCAGCTGACAGCAGACTCAGAGCAGGAGGAGGAGCTGCTGGAGAACTTGGAAGTGTATGAGCTCTTCCTGTGCTTCTCTAGTCTGCATGTGCTATGGAGCCAGCCCTGCTGCAACGCTACCTTGCTCAGTGGTGCAGCGCTCACCTCAGTGAGGACCTGTATCACCACTGCCCTCAGAGCACACTCAAGGGCCTTGGCCCCTGAAACCAGCTTGCCATGCTGCACCTGACACCTCCCTGGGCGCCTGCACGCTGACGTGACCTCATTCTGCCCTGCTCCTTTCCAATAGCCTAGAGCCACATACCAGCCTTGTGCAGGACAGGGCTGGCCACAGCCTTGGGCCCCAGGGCAGCCCACTGGTCCCCTAAGTCTGGCTTTGTGGGCCCAGGACAAGCTTTCGGGGAGGAGTCCCTAGAGCCACCCCTTCTTACCCCAAGCCCAGTCTTTCTGCCTCCCTGACGCTGCTGATTCAGGCTGTGGCCTGTGTGTATTAATGCAGTGCAGTCTGCCTGATGCCAGCTGGGCCTCCTGGGGTTTTGTCCTAGGGGCTGGGCTGCAATTGAATTGTCGGAGAATGGGGGAGCTGAGAGAGAAAGTGGGGCACCTGCCTTTAATAAACCTGCTAAGTGTGAGGAAAAAAAAAAACCCCACCACGCTGGGCCTGCTCTTGAATGCAATGAGCCGGGCGTGGTCGCACATGCCTGTAAACCCAGCACTTGGGCGGAAGAAAAAAACGGGGATCACTATGAGTCGGAGCTGTGTGGTGAGACCCTGTACAAACAAACATAAGATCTGAAAAAAAAGAGCTGTACTGTTGGCTTTTATTTATTTATTTATTTGTTTGTTTGTTTGTTTATTTATTTATTTATTTATTTATTGTGCAAGTTCTCATTATGCAGCTCTAATAGTGATCCTCTTGTTTCCTACCTCCCAAGTGCTGTGATTACAGGTGCACGCTACCAGGACAGGACTCCATTTCTGGCTCAGCGTGCCTGAGAGCGGGGCTGGTACAGCAGGCAGGGCCAGGAATCGAACCCTGGCCCCTGTGCTTCCCTAAGCAAGAGCTTAGTCTGCTGAGCGATACTGTCACCTTTTTTTTTTTTTTTTTGTATGGAACACACAATTTATTTGATAAAATAAATATGGCAAATGACACTCTGAGAATTTTTTTCTTTTATAAAATAACTGTAACAAAATATTTTTAAAGCCTTGCAAATACAAGGCCCACTATAGGACAATATGGAATGGGTTACACAAACAATCTTATTCTTTGTGACCACATGAAAATGTTTACCTCAGAGATACTTAGTCTTAAATAAAATTAAGGATGTTAGTTGGAGAATATTCTGTAGGTGTATCTACCACGTGTGGGTTTTAGGCTAAAACAGTAAAAATTCACATATTATAGATGCCACATAGCACATATCACAGATGTGATATAGCACAACATTAAACCTTGAAATGTATACACAGATAATGAAAAATCCTAACTACACTAAACGCAGCCCTACATTAATGGCTTGTATTGCTTGCAAAGACCACCTGACTTCTACTCCCTAGAGCAACAGAATGAATAGCTCTGAACTACAGGGTTTACACCTGAAGGAAAGTGGTCAAGGACACCCTACCAGAGGACAACACTTGGTTGTTTTCACTCAAAAACCAACCGCTTCCTTATATATGTTCCAGTGGCCCGGATGAGCTGGGTTTCAAGAGAGAATGACTTCTGCCCTGCAGGGGCTGATACACTGCCTCAGCTTGGCTGGAGAGGGCTGCCAGAGTGACTCAGCGCTCACAGGGGTTGATGACGGCTTCTGGGTGACTTCGTTGGAGGTGCTTGATCATTACAACAGGGACACTTCAGAGCTCAGATCTTTGCAGCAGGTGCCACTGCCACTTCCTTGAAGGAGCTCTAGTCTTCATGGTCAGCATGGAATGGAGAGAGAGCGCCAGAGCCAGGCTAGAAGCTGCAGCTGCTGCCCCTGCCTTTGCTCTTTGCTGTTTTCTGCTGCCGTGAACTGCTGCCCTCTGTGATGCATCATTCTGCCATATGAAGCAACATACATATTCTGGCAGCAGGATACTTTAATCTCATTACCAAAAGTAGGCAAACAGATAGTTCTTATTTAAACTGTTACTTCAGACAGAAGGACCTTCACAGCACTTACTTTTTTTTTTTTAATTTAGAGAGTAGTTTGTTAGTTGGGCTGGTGACTGATTAGTCACACTGCACACAGGGAGGCACTAACCTGCAGCGAAGCAAGGTTTGGCTGGTCTTTTAAAGCAAAAAAACACCGCATGCTGGTCTGCAGATAAAATTAGGCAGGGGTCTGTAAAGTTATGAGAGAGGGAGAACTTAATCTTATGGGACTTGGCAGAACAAACGGTCTTGGCTGCGGAATTTGGATGTTTGTATGTAATGCAATCAAGGTTGGGGTAATCTTTTGGCCCTAGTAATTTTTTCACAGTCCTCGAACATTTTTAACCATTGAATTAGAGAGAGGGAGACAGTTACTTAGCTACTAAATAGCCTTGAACAGAGCCTGAGATAACAGGAAGAATAAGAAAATCTAATCATTTTCCATAGCTATAGCACAAAATTCAGTTTACCCATTACATTCCCCACTGGTTTTAACCAGGAATCAAATCGTTGTTTCCTCAGTTATTTAAGCATCATTAACTTGACAGCCTGGGTTTTTTTTTGTTGAAATACTTAAAACAGTCATGAAACAGGGCCTGATAGTCAAGGCCAAGAGAAACAGGAGAACAGGTCTAATTGAGGCAGATATCAGATCATTTATACAAGAAGACATTGAGAATAGTCCTCAAATTTTTTATGAACCCTAGAGCCAATTTTTTGGCTATATTATATCTCAATTGCTTTATATATTGTTTTGTTATTTTGCCAAAGAAGATATTTTTAACAACATTAAATATAGTATATGCTTGAATTTTTTGTCTTACACACTCGTGGTCCTTTGTGGTGATGTTATATCAAATTATTTTGAGGTGGTATCAGCACTGCTAATCTACTCAAACAGCAAGGAACATTAGTTAACAACAGAGTCTGAGTACATGGGTTATCCTAGAACTTGGGGCAGGAGGACAGGTAATATCTTCAATGGCCCCACTGGTTTTTGTGCCATATCTTCAGCTGAAATAATGGCCAAAGGAGTTTCCTTTGTCTTGAGGTCTGGCCCACAGTGGGGAGCATTTGTCTGTCACACAGTTGCAAAGTATCTTGCCTTCCATGTTGCTCCTTGAGGGCCTGGCCCTGTCTGACATCGGATGCCTATAATATTTTTATCTAACTCGGCTGCCTGTAACATTTCCCCCTCTGAAGAAGTAACCTGAACTGCTGTGAGGGAATCATGGGTGATGACAGCTCTAGCTTCTTCAAGATAAAAGGGGTCATAGTTGTTGACTGTCAGTCAGAGATACTCTCCAGAGGTTCTACCTGAAAGCCCCCAATAGACATCAGAAATTTTTATCTTGGATGGGCAGAATAGCTTTAAATCTACAAGAGACAAACCTGAAGAAATAATTAAAAATTCATAAGCCAAATAATAACATCAACAGGATAGAGTAACCACTTAGCAGATCTGAAACATAATAACCTTTTCTTTTAAAATCTTGTACCAGACCTAGGGAAAATATGGAGTGTTCTCCAGTTTGCAGTTTGCAAGTAGGCCTCTGGCTACTGACAAATCTATATAAGCATCTATTAAAAGTGTAACAGGCCTTTTTTTCCCTTTTTTTTTTTAGTATTGAAATGTTTTGTTTTATTTTATTATTACTTTTAATAAGAAATTACAATGCGAGAGTTTCAAAACATGTTAGTAATACATTTCCAATATTGGATACAGTGCATATTGTTGTTCTCATTGTAGTGATACAGAGCACAGGGTGTAGACATGATAAATTTTCTAATGGTTACTAGTGCAATAGATTTCTTCCCTTTGGTCTAAGAAAAGGTAGTTGCATACATAATCAAATTTTCAATAATTGCAATGGCAAACCCAGCAATGTTAGAAGCTGTTGATTAGAGCCTTTTACAGTCAGCATACTAAACTACCTTTAAACTACCATGTTTAAACTTTTTTGCTGAGTGGTTAAGGACAAGCTAAAGCAAGACCTGTATAACAAAACATGTAGTTTTTTTATATCTCCTACGGTCAGCCAAATTCTCTCAGGGTTCACTTTGGAACTATGTACAGTGCTTTGTAGAACTGTTGTTAGTGTCAGCCATCTGGATGAGTCACAGCCATTACTTGACCAGTTTGCTTTCTGTGAAAGCCCAAGAGAATGTTTTCTCTCAAGGTGACTATCCTTAGGCACACTATATACCTTCAATCCCTTTCCTCTGTGGTCCCTTAATCTCCTTGAACAGAAAATCTGGGAAACCACTGAGTTATAGGATATTACAGAACAGGCTCTGTTCTGTCCTGAGTCCTCACTGACCTTGAAGGGCTTGGGCCAAAATATTGGCTATCCTTGTAGCCCTTCTTTTTCTCTAATTTTTGATCTGTAAACTTATATTCTTAGCCCTCCAGAGGAAAAGTTTAATGACACTATTAATCTAAAACACAGGTGCTTGAGCTTAATATCATTGTCTTTCTCAATATCAAACATCTTGGGCCCGGCGGGATGGCTCAGTGGTCTAAAGCCCTGCTTGGGAAAGCTTGGGCAGCTTCAGGGACCACGGTTCGATCCCCGGCTCCACATGCTGTGCCAGCCCTGCCCTCCGGGCGGGATGAGCCAGCCATAAAAATGAGTGAATAAACAAACAAAGGTTGTGAAACAAGAAAAAAATAAATAAAATAAAAAAAGGGAGCTCCTGCCTCTCTTTAAAAAAAAAATATCAAACATCTTAAACTTAACTTAGAGTTGGTATTTTCCATCAATCATTGATATTCTAATAAATCCCTATACAATGTGTTAAAAGCAGTTACACATTTGTACACAGATATTTAGAAATGTTAAGCATGTACCAAATTTTATCCTGTCTATCCTTTGGCATTTTTCCTATTCTCGCACTCTCATTTAATACCCTTTTTTTGTTTTCTTGTAAACCAACCATTTACCTGAGACAGAGTATAACAGTAACTGAAATTACATTGGAAGTAGCGCACATCTTAAGAGGCCTTTTTCTTTATATTTGCAGTTAACATGGGTTTCCTCGGGCTGAAAGAAGAAGACCCATGACCACCTTAATCTGAAACTTCCTCTGACTCCATGAACATTTTCTTATCTTCCTCTCTAACAGCTTTAGACATTTTTGCTTGAAATGTCTCTTCTCTCTATTTGGATCCAGTGAAACATAACCTTTTCCCTGTTTCCCAATGGGCCTTTAATCCTGTAGGCTGCTAGTATCACTAATTTCATTTTCCGTGTATAATTCCATTCTGTATTCTTTCTAGTATAAAACACCTCAAGTGAGACCAATTCATTCCTGCAAACCGTTTTAACTTCTATAGCTTGTGTCACATCTTGGGCCCACTGAACAAGATAGAACTTTTTAAAAGACTAGCAATTATAACCCAACTTGATTTTAGACCACTTTATTCATAGTCTGATAGCTAGCTGGAAATCTTTCTAGCTTTAATTATAATTATCTCTAAACTTGAAAACTTATAAAAAAACAGATTAATACCTTATCTTTACTGTCAATGCTTTTAAATAATTTAAATACTATTTCATCTGATAGAAAATACAAATTTTCTAAGAACAATTGTACCTGTATTCACTATCAGCATGAAATACCTAAGTTATATCAGAAATCAACCAGGCTACCTTATATAGTTATCATAAAACATATAACATTCAGTCAGATTAAACCAGTGTCCCATTTAGTATTTTGGATATGACCCCCATTGTAAACAAGGGACACTGCCGAGAGATTTCTTTTTCTTTTAACACTGAGGCTGAGTTTTATGTCACATATATAAAGCCTGGCTCTATATACAGACCTAAATCTATTGAACACTGTATAGCCAGTGTCTCTAGAACTTTCTTAGGTTGACAGGATTGTATCTGTACATAAACGATATATTTCAGTTACTGCTGAAGCAAGATCACAATGACTGAAAAGGTCAGAGCTGGAGAAGGCAAAGAGACCTGTGTCAATGTCCAGCAATAGTCTGGGGCTTTTCAGTCATGGTTACTCAGGGCTTCTCTGTGGATATGACAGGTAGACATGATAATTTGGCCAGAGGGAGGAGGCAGGCCCAGGGCCCTTCAGTCCTACTGGACCATATGGGAAACTGAGTCTGAGCTCTGGGGCCTCTGACTCAGAGTGTAGTCTTACTTCTAGTGTCTGTCTTGGCAGTCAGGACATGGTTTGGGGGCCTCTTAAGGCAGTGCCTCTTATGCTGACCTGGCTTCTGACAGCAACAGCAAATGAACCTCATCAACAGACGAACCTCATTGTCCTTGAGTTCTTTTTGGAACCCAAAGAATAAGACGTAGGGTCTATTTTGAGGCTGCAACAAAGGCAGCCATTTTTATCTCTTTGTTTTATCTCCCAGGTTTTCTCGGAATTCTGATTACAGGACACTAAGAATCAAATCAGTTTTTACTGATGTATCAAGTAACTTGTCTGGATCTGACTGAGTAAAGAACTTATCTGTAAGAGTCATCCACCCCTCTTTAAAAAATTGGAAGAAAATTGAGGGGTGTTTGCCTTTCTCTTGGTAAATAGCTGAAATTTAAAAACTGAAGGCTTGGATTTTAGCTTTGAGACTTTTAAGAATACACACTAGAAAATATTTTTTTATTACAATGTCCTGCATGGATTATACAGTGAGCCCCTGCAGGTCTGCTGGAGCCCAAGCCTGGGTGAGCATAGAGCCCACACAGGGGTGCCAGGGTGTGAGTGGGGTCAGTTTCTCATGGCAGATCAGATGGCTCCTGGCTTCCAGCTCTGGATGGAGTGGGTGTACAGGTACTGGAGTCACCAGTGCTGCAACAATGTATACTGTACAGCTGGCAAGGAGGTGGTCTATTTTGTGGCTAGGGTTGGGATAGTTTACAACACCCATGAGCGCAGTCAAAAATTCTTCTTGGGACACAATGACATCATCCTCCTTGCCTTACATCCCAACAAACTGATTGCAGCTGGCCAAGTTGGGAAGGAGCCATATATATGCATGTGGGATTCCTATAATGTCCAGACTATGTCTATTCTTAAGGATATCCATACACATGGAGTTGCTTGCCTGGCTTTTGACTCAGATGGACAGCATTTAGCCTCTGTGAGATTAGATGGAAAAAAAAAAAAAAAAAAAAAAAAAAAACAGTCTGCTTTTGGACACTTTGTAGAAATGCCCTGACTGCAAAAAGAGAAATATTTGGCAAGACTGGAGATCTTTAGACCATCCTTTGCCTTGTGTGTGCCAAAGAAGACATCACCTATTCTGGTGCTTTAAAATCAGATAGCTATGACTTGAAAAGGCTCGATTTAGTCCATAACATTCAAGGAGCACATAGTGCTGAAATCTTTAGCAAGTATGCTTGCAAAGAAGGCTTTGCCACAGGTGGGCAAGATGGTTGTATATGATTATGGGACATGGACTTCAAACCAATAATCAAAATTGATCTCAGGGACTCAGAACAAGAATGCAAAATACTAGGAATTAAACTCAGGACATTGTGCTTTCTAGGAGGGTGTTTATGCTGATAAGCTCTATCCCTGGCCCCCCATTTACTATGTTCTAAGGATGCATATGGTGCATAGTTAGTGATGGGTTACTGTAAGCACTGATTATAGTATGTATGGGAGTAGAATACAAAATATTATACATGTCTTTGTAAATTCTCAGGACAAGCTCATTTTTTCAGATGAAAAATTAAAGCTGAGTGATTAAAGTAGAAAAAAATTTTTTTAAAGGGCTTGTTGTATAACTCAGCAGATTAAACAATTACTTAGGGAAGTGCAGGGGGCAGGGTTTGATTCCAGGTCTTGCCGGCCAAGCCAGCCCAGCTCTTGGGCACACTGAGCCACCAATGGAGTCTGGCCATGGTGGAACACACCTGTAATCCCAGCACTTGGGAGACAGGAAACAGGATGATCACTATGAGTTAGACCTGCATAGAGATCCTGGTTCTAAGATAAATCTAAGACATTTGATATTCAGAAAGACAGTGATGTTAAGCTCAAGTACCTATGTTATAGAGCAATAGTATCACCAAGATTTCTTCTGGAGGGTTAACAGCTTCAGTTTTCATATATATATATATATATATATATATATATATATATATATATATATCCAATATCTATATATCTATATCTATATCATCTATATCTATATCTATATATACGCAATATTTTGGCCCTAGACACTCAAGGTCAGTGAAGACTCAGGATGTAAGAGAACCTGTACTGTAACATCCTGTAACTCAGTGTTTTCCTAAATTCTTAGTTCAAGGAGATCATGGGGCCACAGAGGGAAGGGTTGGACAATGTATAGTGTGCCTAAGGAGAGTCACCTAGAAAGAAAACATTCTTTGAGCCTTTCACAGAGAGCAAACTGGTCAAGCAATGATGTTGACTCATCCAGATGGCCAACACTGACAAAAGTTCTACAAAATGCTATACATGGTTTCAAGGTAAATCCTGAGGAGATTCGACTGACCTTGTCAGATAAAGAAGTTACATGCTTTGTTACTTATTTCCTGATTTAATTTGGCCTTAAACACCCAGCAGAAAATTTTAACTTTGAAGCAAAAAAAGTAAAGGCAGGGCCCGGCGGGATGGCTCAGTGGTCTAAAGCGCCTGCTTGGGGAAGCTTGGGCGGCTTCAGGGACCGCAGTTCGATCCCCAGCACCACATGCTGCACCAGCCCTGACCTCGGGGCGGGCTGAGCCGGCCATAAAAATGAGTGAATAAACAAACAAAGGTTCTGAAACAAGAATAAAAATAATAAATAAAAAAAAATTTTAAAAAAAAGTAAAGGCAGATTAGAACGCTGAGTTGTAAAAGGTTCAAGTCAACAGCTTCTGACATTGCCACTACTATTGCTGATAACCCACTACTATTATGGAATATTGGATTATACCTATAACTACTTCTCTTAGTTCAGTGAGAAGAAATATTTGTGTCAATATTGTTTAGAAAAGTTATCATGTCTGCATCTTGTACTCTGAACAACTTCTATGGAGACAACGATTGCATTTACTAATTAGGGTGGCTATCCTACTAATGTGCTTTGAAACTGTCTCATTTCTTATTAAAAGTAATATAAATAAATAAATAAATAAATAAATAGATTTATGGACAGGGTTAGAATTAGGGTTTTACAGACAGGTTTTGGTTTATGGATCCATTTAGGGTTAGGGTTAGGTTTGCAGTTATAGAGTTAGGTTTCAGTTGTGGGTTAGAGTTAGGTATAGAGTCAGGGTTATGGGTAGTGGCATAGTCATGGTTAGGGTTAGGTTTGTAGAGACAGTTACTTAGGTTTACAATAAAGGATAGAATTAGGGTTATAGTTAGTGTAGAGTTTAGATTAGGTTTGTATTTATAGATAGATTTTGCTTTATGGTATGGGTTACAGTTAAGATTAGAATTAGGGTCCTGATTGAGTTAGGTGTGGTTTTAGGAAGAAGGATCAAGATAAGACAAGGTTAGGTGTTGAGGTACAATTAAGGATGTGGTTAGAACTAGACTTAAAAAGTTTCATCTAGGTTAGAGTTAAGAATAGAGTTTTCATAAGGGTTATCGATATAGTTACTGTTAGGTTAAGGATACAGTGAGGATTTGGATAGAAATAGATTTGGATTTAGGTTGGGGCTTAGGGTTAGTGAAAGTATAGTGCTATCATTTGTTTTAAGGTTAGGGACAGATCTACTGCTAGGGTTAGTATTCAACTTAGGGTTATTATTAGGTTTAGCTTTAGTGACTGAGTTAAGTTTAGAGCTAGGGTTAGGAATAGAGTTACGTTAAAGTGTAAAGTTAAGGTTAAAGACAGACTAGAGTTTAGAGTTAGTGCTATGAATAGAGTATGGTTTGGTTTAGGGTTAAGTATAGAGTTAGCATTGGGGTTAATGTTAGAGTTTATGTTAGGGTAAGAATAGTGTCAGTGTTAGGGTTGTGGTTAGCAATAGCTATAGATGTAGGGTAGGGTGAGAGTTAGATATAGATTTAAGGTTAGGAGTTTGGTATACAATTTTGGGTTATGTTATCAATATGGTTAAGGATCGAGTTACATCAAGGGTTAAGGTCAGATTGAGTTTTAGGTGCAGTGCTACAGACTCATTTAGGGTTATTTTGGGATTAATTATATAAATGAGGGCTAATCTTAGTGTTATAGTCAGAGTTAAGATTAGGTTTTCATAAGATTAATGCTTAGAGTTGCCATTGAGAATTAAGTTAGGGCTAAATTTATAGTTAAATCTAAAGTTAGGGTCAATGTCAGGGATAAAATGTAGCATTAGTGTAGGGATAAAGGTGGGATTAAGGATAGGCATAGCATTAAGGTTACTGTTTGTTTTAGGATTGAGTTAGGCTTAAGAATGGAGTTAAATTTAGTGTTAGGGTTGGGCATGGAGTTATGTTAGGATTATAGAGTTAGCTATATTGTTAAGATTTGGAGCAGACTAGAGTTAGACTTGGGCATAGGCAGGGATAGAGTCAGGCTTAGCATTAAGTGTAGGTTTTGAGTTAGGAATAGGGTTAGGGATCAAGTTATGCTTAGTGTTAGGGTTAGCTTAAAGTACAGAGTAATGGTTGGGGTTAGGGTTAGGGATTAAGTTAGAGTTAGGTTTAGGAATGGAAGGATTAGAAAAAAGGATAGTGTGAGATTTATGTTTAGTGTTACAGATAGAATTAGGGCTAATGTTAGAGTTATGGTTAGCAATGGAGTTAGAGTTAATGCCAGTATCAACAATAGAGTTAGTAGGGGCCGGCAGGATGGCTCAGTGATCTGGAGCGCCTGCTTGGGAAGGCTTGGGCGGCTTCAGGGACCGCGGTTCGATCCCCGGCACCACATGCTGCGCCAGCCCTGCCTTTCGGGGCGGGCTGAGCCGGCCATAAAAATGAGTAAATAAACAAACAAAGGTTCTGAAACAAGAAAAAAATTTTAAAAAATTAAAAAAAAAAAAACAATAGAGGTAGTGGCTGGAGTAGAGTTAGCTTCTGAGTTAGGCATAGATTTGGCATTGGAGTTACCTTATGTATATCTGTGTGGTTTGGGTTTTGGTTAGAAATAGGGGACATTGTAGGGTTAGGCTTAAGACTAGAGATTGATTCATGGTTAGGGTAAGGGACCTAGTTCAGTTTAGGTTTAGTGTTGGCATAGGGTTCAGGTTTCATTGATGTTTAGGAATAGTTTCAGGAACATAATTAAGATTAGGGTTAGAAATACATTCAGGGTTAGGTTTAAGGATTGAGATGGAGTTAGGGGTAGGGTTAGCGTTATGTGTTATTTATCATTAGGTTTAGGGATAGTGTTAGAGTTATTCCTAGGGAGAAATTTTTTTTTAGGAGTAGTGTTATTGGGCCATTTATGGTATTTTTATGGTTACATAGAGAATATGTGTTAGGTTTACAGTGAGGGATAGAGTTATGGCTAGAAGGAGTGATAATTTTAGGGTTAGCCTTGGGTATAGGGATAGATTTAGGTATGATGTTAAAGATACGGTTAGGATTACTGCAATAGTTTTGAACGAAGTTAGGTTTAGCCCAGGGATAGAATTAGGTTTAGAATTAGGGGTAGCATCACAGGTTGAGGGTTAAGGCTATGAATGCTGCTATGGTTTGGCTTAAAGTTAAGGATAGAGTTAGAGTTATAGTTAAAGTGAGAGTTAGGCTTAGGAGTAGAGTTCAAGTTTAGGGTTAGAGTTAGTGTTAGAAATAGATATATGCTTATGTTTAGCATTAGGCATAGGTTTAGTTTAGGGTTAAGTTTAGCATTATGGTTAAGTTACTCTTAGGGTTAGTGATAGATTTAGAGTAAGTTTTAGGTTCATGGATAGCTAAAATTAGGAATAGGGATAGTTGGGTGTTAAAGTTAGGGATAGAGTGAGGGTTATAGTTAGGATTAGAGTTAGTGATAGCTTTACAGTTAGGTTAAATGTTAGCATTAAGCGTAGATAAGATAGTGTTAGAACCATGCTTGGAATGCCTATTATTCTGGTTTTTCAGATGTGTGCAGTTTCTAATATCGTTTCAAGAATTGCTATACTCTCTCTCAAGTACATGTGTATTTTAAAAACTCAAGGGAAGAATAGCAAAACAGAATAACAGCCAAGGAAAAATGTTATAGGATTGACCTGCTACAACTTTCTATATGGTTAGATTTCTAAATTTCCTTGTAAAAATGTGTAACTGTTTTTTTTTTTTTTTAATTACATTCTATTGTGATTTGTTGGAATATCAATGATTGGAAAATACTGGTTCCATGTTAAATTAAAGAAATTTGATATTCAGAAAGACAGTGATGTTAAGCTTGGTATCTATGTTATACTGAGTAACAGTATCGCCAGTTTTCTCTTTTGAAGAGTTAACTACCTATGTTTTCAGACCAAAAAAAAAGTAAACAGAAGGGCTACAAGATTAGCCAATATTTTTGCCCTAGCTCTTCAAGGTTTGTGAGGACTCATCTAGATGGCTGGCACTGAAAAAAGTTCTAGAAAACACTGTATATGGTTTTAAGGTAAATCCTGAGGAGATATGACTGACCTTGTAAGATGCAAAAGTTACATGCTTTTTATATATTCCTACTTTAACTTGGCCTTAACCACTCAGCACAAAAGTTTAACCTTGCGGCATAAAAAGGAAAGCCAGATTTGTATGCTGAGCTGTAAAAAGCTCAAGTCAACAGCTTCTGATGTTGCCAGTTCTGCTGATAACCCACTACTATTATGGAATATTGCTCTATGTATGCAAGTACTTTCTCTTAGTTCAATGAGAAGAAATACTTGTATCAATATTGTTTAGAAAAGTTATCATGTCTGTATCTTGTACTCTGAACAACTTCTATGGAGACAACAATATGCATTGTATCAATTATTGTGGCTATCTTACTAATATGCTTTGAAACTGTCTGTTATTTCTTATTAAAAGGAATAAAATTTTTAAAAAGATTGTGTTCATGCCAGTGTTATACAGGGAATTATGGTTATTTTATGGTTAGGATTATAGATAGGGTTAGGGTTAGAATTTGGCTTAGTATGACAGTTAGTGTTAGTATTTTTGTGCTTAGAATTAGGTTCAAGGGACAGGACATAGTTAAGGTTATGGCTACATTTTGGATGGAGTTATTTTTTAGTTTCGAGATCCACAGTCAAGGTAGGGTTGTGTTCTGGTTTTGAGACAGGGTTAACGTTAGTGTTAGAGGTAAAGTAAGGGTTCAGATTATGGTTAGGGTTAGGTCTCTCATTAGGGATAGTGCTGGGTTAAGGTTAGCAGTATATTTAGGATTAGGGATGCGGTGAAAATTACATTTAGTAATAGTGGCCGATAGTTATGTTAGGCATAGTGGTAAGGAGTAGAGGAGAACAGAAAAATGATGAAAACTCCTGTCAATGAACAACATTGGAAAGAAATATAATGTACTAAACACATTCAAGGAAATATTCAGGGAAAAAATGCCTTAAAATTTGAAAAATCATTTGGATGAAAGTGATGACAGATTTTCAGACCTTAAGACACTGTTGGAGCTAGTGAACAGTAAGGGAAGAGCTGTTAAAAAGAGAAGGATCTAGTGTGTGACTTGAAATAGAAAATGGAATATGAGGGGCACAATAGATCCTGGAAAGAGGCAATTAATTTATTGAAAAGGGAAGGTTTACTGAGTTGGAGAGAAGAACAGAAGGAGGAATGAGGTAAAGAGATTTATTATGTATGTATGCATGGGGGTTCAGACAAGAAAGCTCTACATATTTTTTTTTTTTTTCGACATGGAGGACTGAACTCCTAATCCTGTTCTGGTGAGGCAGGCACTTATTCTACTAAACCATCTCCCCAGCCCTGTGCTATGCATTTCTGCTGGCCTATGGAAAGAAGAATATAATGCCTAATTTGCTTTGTCTCCTTTTACAATTGTTTGTACTTTTTCTCTTCTTAAATGACTATACTCTTTCTTTATTCTTCCAACTTTATATGCATACGTCTGGTAATATGAATGGTTGGAAGACAATACTATGCATTACACAAATACCATGAAATTCATATTACTTTGTTAGGTGAGATTCTGTATCATTTATAACTTTCCTGTTTTAACTTTCAATTTTACTCTCTTTAAAAAGAAACAATAGAGAAAAGATCAAAGAAATAATAATTCAACAGCTGCAAAGACAATGCAAAGGTGAACATTCATAAGACTAATAAGGATCAACAAGAAAGATGGAGACAATACAAACTACAAAAAAAGAATATGGGGAGAAAGAATAGCATAAAACTTCCCTAGTGCGGGGAAACACCCTGACATTCACAAAACTGAGGCATAAAGAACTTTAAATAATATCAAACAAATTAAATATATACCTAGATATATAATAATTAAGATGGAAGGAAAGTCAGAACAAGTACAACACACTAAAAGTTTTACAAAAAAGAAACAAATCATATTTAAAGGAAAACACCTCAGAATAACAGCAGATTTCTCATCAAACACCATCATGTCAAGAAAAGCATCAAGCAAAGTATTCCAACTCCTAGAAGTGAAGAAATTCCAATCCAAACTGGCATAACCTACAATCTATCTTTCAATATTAAAGGATAAGTAAAACATTTTCATGAAAAATAACTAGAGAAACTCGAGATGATCAAACCAAAGCTACACAGAGTACTAAAAGGTATTCTATAAAGAGATGAAAAGACCACAACTACAAGAACAACCACAGAAAAAACTCACTACACAGGGTACATAATTAGAAATAAAGTGGGGAAACAACATCAGCAAAATAGCATGATAAACATAAACAAATACACATCAAATATGTGTTTGATGTATTTAATATGTTCTAGTATAAATTGAATTAATTCACATAGCACAGGAATAGATTGTGAGAGTAGCTCAAGGAACAAAATCCAATATAATGTATACAAGAAACATATTTAACCCCAAAGGAAATTCATAGGTTTAAAGTCAAAGGATGGAAAACAATACTCCATATTCAGGCACTTCAGAAAAAAAAAAGCTGGAATAGCTATCCCATTCACATACAGTTCAGACAGAGAATGATCAAATTAGATAAAGAAAGACATCACATACAGATAAGGGGAACAATCAAGAGGAAGATATAATAGTCATAAATATGTATGCACCAGATATAGGAGTACCAAATATACAAGACAAATTTTAAAGGATTTGAAAAATCTAATAAGCAGCAACATAATCTTAACGGGGGACCTTGATAGCCCCTTATCTCAGAAAGATGAGTCTATTAGACAAAAATTAGCAAAAGGGTACCACAACTGAACCAATCCTTTCAAAAAATAGACTTAGTGGACATTCATATCTTCCACCCAACAGTATCTGAATACACATTCTTTTGAGCTGCACATGAAACATATTCTAAAATAGACCATATACTAGTGCATAGATTATATCTAAATAAATGCAAGAAAACAGAAACTATCCCATGCATATCAGACCACAGTGCAATGAAACTGGAAATTAATGACAAAACAAACCACAAAACCCCTAGGAAAAATGTGAAATTAAAAAACACTCTCCTCAGCGACCAGTGGGTTACAGATGAAATTAAACAAGAAATTAAATAATATATACAATCCGACAAAAGTTCAAACACAGTTAACTACGATTTTCGGGATGCAATGAAAGCATTCCCAGTGAAAAATTTATAGTGGTGAAGTCACACAGACAGAAAACAGAACAAGAACAAATAAATATCCTAATGTTGCTACATAAGGGTTTGGGACAGAGTTATACTTAGGATTAGGATTATGGATAGACTTAAGGTTAATTAGGGAGTTAGAGGTAGGGTAGGAATAGAGTTAGGGTTAGGCTTAGGAATACAGTTAATGTTAGGGTATTAAGGAAGAGGCTTACATTTATGGTTAGGGATAGAGTTAGCATTAGCATTACACTTAGGGATAGACAGGTTAAAGCTTGGGGATCAGGTTAGGGTTAGCCTTTAGTGTTATAGATTGAGTTATGCTTTGGGTTACTGAGCGAATTAGATTTAGAGTTAAATTCAGCTTAGGGTACAAGATAGAGATACAGTACAGTGCAGATTTGTACAGAGTTAGTGTGAGGGTCTTAAATCAAGGAAGCCTTAGGAATAAGTTTAGAGGTACTTTTAACTTTATGGTTAGTAACAGAGTTAGGATTAGGGATGAGGCGATAGCTCAGGAGAGTAACTGGCTGCCTGGCAAGTACTAGGTCTCAAATTTGATACATAATAATAAAAAACCAAAAACCTATCAGAATTTTACAATAAAATCCACAATGAAAATCAGTGGGAGAATCCTTTAAAAGCTAGGATGGGAGATCTCATTCAATCCAGCCATTCCCCTTCTGTATATTTTTTCCAGAAGTGAAAACATCATACCACAGTGATACAAGTGCACCCATGTTTATAGCAGCACAATTTGTAATAGCCAAATAATGGAAACAACCCAGATTCCCATCAACTGTGAAATGGATAAAGATGTGGTATTTTACACAACTGATTATTATTAAACTATAATGCAGAATTACTTTGAGACTTTCATTGGTACATGGACACAAATAGAGAAAATACTCTTGAGTGAAATAAATCAGACCCTGATGTGGAAACATTGCATTATCTCTTTAATGTCAGAACCTGAAGGAGAAAATGGAATCTGAAGGGTACAATAGATACTGGGAAAAGAGAATAAATTTAATCAAAAGGAAAGAGTTATTGAGTTGAGGAGAAGGACAGGAGGAGAGGGGGAAATAAATATATCTATTTATGTTAGTAGGATAGTTTATAAAACTGTACCCTGCCATTCTGGTGGTACATGGGAAAGACCAAATAATACTTATTCTATTTTGTCTCCATTTCTTAATTGTTGCTTCTTTTACTCATCTTAATTTATTCTACATTTCTTGCTAATTTCTTTTTTCTTATAAATTTGTGTACACCTGTCTTGTAATATTAGTACCTAGTTGCAAGACAACACTATGTATCATAACAAACTCTGTGTAACTGATATTTCTTTAAGTGAAATTCTGTATCATGTTTTATGTTATTTTATGTTTTAATACTATCTATACTCTGTTTTAAAAATGAAAAAGGGCAAAATTACTACAAATTGACAGAAAGAAAAAAAATTACTACAGATCCTGTGGATATTCACAAAAGCATGCACAGCTATTATCAAAATATTTACTCTCACACAATTGAATGCACAGAAAGGATGGACAGACTCCTAGATATATATAAATTACCAAAAGTGAATCAAGAAGATAGAAAAAATGGGAATAATACAATGTCATCCAATGAAGTTGAAAATATATTACAAAACTTACCAACAAAGGAAAGTACAGGTCCTGATGAATTCACAGTGAATTTTAAAAATAATTTACAGAAGGCTCAATCTTAATACTACACAATCTTTTCAATAATATTTAAAATAAAGCAATACTCCAGAAATGGTTCCTACAGGCAAGTATTATGTGGTACCAATGCTACAGAAAGATGCAACTATGAAACAAAACTACAGCTCAGTCTCACTCATTAATGTTGATGAAAAAATCCTCAATAAAATCCCCACAAATAGAATATAGTAAGTCATTAAGATTATACAACTTGACCAGATAGGATTCATCCCAGGGATGCAAGGATGGTTCAACATACAAAAATCTATACATGTAATACACTATATCAATAGAGCCAAATCCAAAACCAATATCGTCATTGACATTGATGCAGAAAAGACTTTTGACAAGGTCCAACACTCATTCATTTTCAAAGTCCTACACAAAATTGTAATAGATGGCCTTTACCTCAAAAACCATAGATGACAATCCAACAGCTAACATAATTCTAAATGGGGAAAAACTGAAGTTTTTTTCACTCTCAGATCTGTTACAAGGCAAGGATGTCCTCTATCACCACTCCTGTTCAATATAGTTCTGGAATCATTTGCTAGGGCCATTAGAAAGAGAGAAACAAAAGAAATAAGAATAGCTAAAGAAGTTAAACAATCATTATTTGCAGTAGACTACTACTTGGAAAACCCAAAAAACTTCACTAAGAAGCTACTAGAATTAATATGAAATTCAGTAGCATAGCAGGATACAAGTAAATACCCAGAAGTCTATAGCATCCCTTTACATAGATAATAAATACACTGAAAAGGAAAGTAGAGAAACAATACCTTTCACTATAGCTCCTCAGAAAATGAAATACTTAGGAATTAATCAAACTAATGAAATAAAAGATCTATTCAGTGAAAATTATAGCATTCTGAAAAAAAAAAGAGATTGTAGAGGGTTTCAGAAAATGGAAAGATATTCCCCACACTTGGATAGGAAGAACCAACATTGTAAAGATGGCCATACTCCCAAAATTGTTATACAGATTTAATGCAATCCCTATTAAAATACAACCAGCATACCTCGCAGACCTACACAAATCATTCATAAAATGTATCTGGAACCAGAAAAAGCGAAGATAATCCTGACCAACAAAATCAAGGCAGGAGGCATTATAATTCTTAACTTAAAATTATACTACAAAGATACTGTAATAAAGTCAGTAAGGTATTGATAAAAAAATAGAACTGAGGATCAATGGAATATATTAGATGTAGAAACAAAAACAAACACTCAGACATCTTTTCTTTGACAAAGGGTCCAAACATATTTACTGGAAGAAAGATAGCCTCTTTAACAAGTGGTACTGGAAATATTGGCTCTCTACATGCTGAAAACTAAAAGTCAAAATGGATTAAAGATCTAAACCTTAAAATAGAAATACAAAATCTCTTGGAATAGAAAGTGGGAGGAAATCTGAAAGACATGGGGGTATGCAAACAGTTCATTAACAAAAACCAAACTGCACAGGTATTAATTAAAAGAATTAACACCTGGGACCTTCTCTTATTGAAAAGTTTTTCCATGTCAAAAGAAATTACCAACAGAGTGAAAAAATAACCCACATTTTAAAAAAGAAATCTTAACTAATACGCACTCAGACAAAGGTCTTCTCTTTAGAATTTATAAAGAAATAAAAATAAAATTAGGGCCCCAAAATTTAAAGACCCAATCTAGTAGTGGGCATCTGAGATGAACACACACCTCTCAGAGGAAGAAGTACAAGAAGCTTACAAATACATGAAAAAATACTCCACACTACTAGTCATCCATGAAATGCAAATTAAAATAACCCTGAGATACCATCTCACCCCAGAAAGAATGGCAATTATTAAGAAATCAACCAACAACAAATGTTAGAGAGGCTGTGGGGATAATGAAAGCATTGTAAAGTAGCTTTAACAGTATGGAAATGTTGAAGATACTCTTTTGTGAAGAATTTAAAAATCTAAGAGTTTGCTGGGTGTGGTGGCACAAGTCTGTAATCCCAGAACTTGGGAGGCTGAGACAGGAGGATTAATGTGAATTTGAGACCAGCCTGGGCTACAAAAGTGAGTTCAAGGCCAGCCTGAACTGCATAGTGAGACCCTGTCTCAAAAAGAGAAGGACAAAAAATCAAAGAGTTACTAAAAGAGGAAAAATATAACAGAGAAAAGAAACAAATAATGGCTTAATTTCACAATTTTAACTAAAACTAAGTTTCAGTAGGAAAATGTTTACATTATTTTGAAAGCTAATGCAAGTTGGAAACAGAATGAAGTTTATTTCAAATCAGGTGTTTGTGATAAAAAAAAAAAAAAAAAAAAAAAAAAAAAAAAAAAAAAAAAAAAAAAAAAAAAAAAAAAAAAAAAAAAACTCCACTGCTTAAAACTTTAATGAATTATTCTTTTTTCTTAATTTTTTAAAATTTTAGTTACCAGCAATTGAACTCAAGTCTCTGTGCTTGCCAGGCAAGCATTTGTGCCACTGAGCTATATTACCAGCCATTAGTGAATTATCCTTAAATATATATTCTCTAATAAATTCCAGAATTTATGTAAATGCTGCTGAATAATTTCAGAAGGTTTGATTTGACCTTTTCACCCATTTTTTTTTAAACAATCTGACTTATTAGTGTAATCATGGTCACCTGAGGCTTCCTATTAAAACCAGTTACTCCAGAGAAGCTTTAGAGCAGCTTTAGAGTCACAATCAACACCTAAAATGTTAAAGAAAATCATGTAAATAAGACTGAAAAGCATGTTAGCGACTACTTTCAGCTGGACAAAGATAAACGCAACATTTGGCAGTTTCATGTGATTTCACAAGCGGGAACTGAAATGAAATGTTGCAATCCTTACAACGTGTAGTTTATCATTGAACAAATTGTGTTTCTGCAAAACCAGAGATAAAAGTCATATTTGTAAAAAAATAAAATAACGGCTGATGTTAAGCTCTGTAGGCAAAATTCATGAGAACTAATCTATTTTTCCTTCAAATGAACTAATCATCCAAAGTTAATAAGTATTTTAAAAGATATAAAGTTAAACATAGTATTATCTTAAAATCAAAACTAAAAATAGAGCAGTATTTTAACAGTCATACTAATTATTTGGGTACTTATAACTTTTTAACGTTTTAGCCCTCATTTGCAGTTTATTGCCAAATAATTTTCTATAGACCAAATATATATTTAAAAAATTGTAAAGCAAGTACATTAGTCAGTGGGAAAATTTAAAGAGTTGCAGTAGGCAACAAACAGTTCATTAAGCAGTATATAACTTGGTATATATGAAAAGGAACTATCTTCTGCTATTTCCACCCATATTCAAAGATTCTCCTAATCCCCTTTTTCCCCTTTTTCATGTCGATTTATAAAACTATCACTGCTCTGATGTTATATTGCTAACTTTTCCAAATAGCTGGACTCATAGCATCCATGTATTTTATATTCAATGGAGGGTCCAACTAAAACTGTCAGTGCTTAGTGTGGATTATTAGATATTTCTGCATTCTGTCCACATGCTGAAGTTGATCTTCGGTGATGAATTGATAATGGAATTTAAGTCACTTAACCGTGATACACAAGACACATGACTGGATTTAAAACTCTTTTACTGAGTTCCAGGTGTAGTGATTCCAAAGACTTCTTCAAGTATAAAATGCAGAGAGCCACAGGGGACACAATATCCAGAATAAAATCAGTGGGTAACATTAGTACATGATTCCATATGGTAGATGTTATGGCAAGTTCCTCACATGAACTCACCTCTCAGCAATCATGTGACAAAATATTAAGAGTTAACACCCGTTGCATATGAGCAAAAAGACACTTACTGAGGCATAATAAATCTCTCATGTTTACACAGCAATATGATCTGGGTAAGGATTTCACTCCTGACCTTATGTATTCAATTTGTACTTGACCATATTCTGTAAGGAGGGTTACTTGAAGAAATCAGCAGTGGACCGTATTGCATTTTATGCAATAAATGATCATAACATTTGTATCTCCAGGCAATCACAGAAGCTAGTTAGGATTAGTGCTGCCTTCTTTAAAATGAAGACCTTTGGTTCTAAGTCCCATAAGTTCACTGTGAGCTCTTAAGTTGTCATAAACTGTGACAGCTTACACAGCTCTAATGTCACACACATTAGAGCTTTAAATCATATGAGAGAAGTTTAACATTTTCCACTAGCATTTTATAACTGGGGGTACTTCATTTAGCCCTGAAGATATTTAGAAATTTTGTTCCTCTCTTCACAGGTTCTTTCTTTCTTTCTTTCTTTCTTTCTTTCTTTCTTTCTTTCTTTCTTTCTTTCTTTCTTTCCTTTCTTTCTTTCTTTCTTTCTTTTTCTTTGTTTTTATTTATTTACTTTTTTTTTTGGTGGTACTAGGGATTGAACTCAGGGCCCTGTGCTTGCCAGGAAAGCACTTATTCTACTGAGCTATCTCCCTGGCCCCACAGATTCTTCTTTCTATGAATACCAGTACTTCAAAAAAATGTGATTAGGCATGTAAATTAAAAGATGACACCGTTATCTTAAAATTGTTTCATGGCACTAAAACATGGATGTAAAGAATTCTGCTGAGCATTGTCACTATTGCATTCTCTTTTTATTTAAAACAGCTGTCTGTGATATTTTAAAGTAATGCTATTTTTAGAAGATTAAACACAGAAAAAAAGACAACATGTAAGCACATCTCCACTTTTCCGTTACCACGAGAGATAATGTCCAAAGATATACTTCCTCATGACGAGGTAAGGATGTGTACTTAGATAGTATATTACACAATTTTGGTGTGAAAATATCAGTGGAAAATTATCTATATATCTTAGCTCTTTTGCAGTTTGGCAAAGTTAATGATTGAAATTTCCTAGACTTTCCACTACACTATCCCTCATGTGTTTATTTGTCCTGATTGATATATTATCTCTTCTGTACTGCTCTTCTTTTCTGTATAGAGATTAATAATTGATTAGCTCACAGTCAAGGGTCTTATTAAAAGGGGACTGTAACTTTGGGCTGTCATCTTTTGCTCAGTATCCTGTGTGACAGAGCTGCTGCAGGACACCCTCGTGGAGCAATGAAGACGGTTTTGATTCTCCTGCTTGCTGTAGCACTGGGGCATGCTTTAGAAAGAGGTAGTGTTTATCTTGCTGTAACAATCCATGAGAATTCTTACTACTGTAATGTTTTATTAAATCATGAAAAAATGTAGACCATGTTGGAAGAATGAAGGAAAAATGGATTAATTTGAGCTCAATTATACCCTAAGAATATCTCATTATATAGTTTGCCAATTATTCCTATTTTTGATAAATAAGACCTTAAAAATGCATTAATTTTCAAAGTACAATATATTAGCACTGGTTGATTCATCAGTAAGCATTTTTCAGGCTTCAAAGCATTTCTCCAATTTAAAGGGCAATGTTCTATGTCAGTGATACATAAGAGCAACTGAAAGATTTCTTTCCTCTTCATCTTTTTCTTCTTCCTCTCCTCCTCTACCTCCTCCTGTACCTATAGGAATCTTACACATGTTGTATTTGAATTGTTGTTGGCATTATTGGTTTTTTGTTTTTATTATTTTGTGTAATATTTGGAAATTTATTATGCTTTTTTAATGTATGCCACATACAATAAAATGTTCCATAACTATGAAACATAACCATATAAAAGATAATTATGTTTTGCATTGAAATTGTTCTTTAAATAGTGTCTCATTTCTAGACTACATAGAGTGTGAGACAAAATGAGAAACAGAAAAGTAAAATGCTTTGCATAGGCCAAGTCTCAAGAAACCTGAAAGCTTATGCTTTTACCTCACATCTGACCCTGAAAATACCTGTGAATGTTAACTCAGACCAGGATCTGCAAATGAAAAGGCCGGGAAATGACTCTGTCTCCAAAATATACACAGGAGACAGGCCTAGAACATGAGCCATTGTTTTGAGCTTCTGGCAGCAAGTGCACATTGACTCTACTCCACACTACTGAGGACTCTGAAGTCCCGAATGAAATAGATGCCAAAGACTTTGTTAGTTATTTTATAATATCTAGATGTAGTCTTCTTTCCAAGATTTTGTAAGTCAGATGACATAATTCTTAGCTACCTTACCTGCTGTGCACTACCTATTCATTCAGTTTAACAAAATTAGAATGTAGTCTTCAGGAAATGAAGGACTTCATTTTTTAACTTCTCATTGTAACTTCCTGTTATAGACTACTACTTGACATATTGTGAGTGTCTGGTAAATGTTTGTGTGAAGTCACCAAAGTACAGTTCCAATCTCATAAGGTAATTTTGAGTTTTAAAAGAAAATTGCTTCAGTGAAACTACATTATGAAGTCCTGAAAACTATGGACTTCGAGTTATGTTGTATCAGTGTAGGTTCACTAACTGTAATAAATGTATTGCACTGGTAGAGGTTGCTGGTGGTGGGGTAGGCTGTGCATAAAAGGGTAGGTGAGAATTTCCTGTACTTTCCACTCAATTTACTGCGAACCTAAAATGCTTTTGAAAATATTGTCTTTTGAAAAGGACTAGATGGGTCTGAGGAGATAGCTCCAGGGCACAAGTGCCTGCCTGGCAAGTGCAAGGCTGTGAGTTCGAACCCTGGTCCCACAAAAAAAAAAAAAAAAAAAAAAGAGAGAGAGAGAGAGAGAGAGAGAGACAACATGATATTTTAAAAGAACATACAATGGAAAATAGTTTATTATCATTATTTTTAAAATTCTCATCACATAAAAGTTCTACTATGGAGTACTCATACTAAAGTTTATGCTAGGTGAATAAAATTATTAGCAAGTATTTTATTAACAATGGGCTGTAAATGATTTAAGCTTCTGAAATTGCTAGTTCTGCCGATAACCCACTATTATTATGGACTATTGGACTATATATACAGCCACTTGTCTTCCTCCAATAAGAAGAAAGATTTGTACTAATGATGTTTAGAAATGATATCATATCTGCATCTTATACTTGAACAACTACTATGAAGACAACAATATGCAATACATTGATTATTGTAACTATCCTACTAACCTGTTTTGAAACTATCTCATTGTTATTTCTTTCTCATTAAAAATAATAAAATTTAAAAAACAATGACAGCATATTTAAAATATTTTGAATAGCCTGATTTTATCCCACAGTACCATAATGAGCTTAGCATTATCATCTCCACTTCACAGATTAGCAAACAGCATAAAAAAGCTATCCACAACAGAACCAGAGGTGGTGCTCTTGATCACCAAAATGCTGCCTCTTATCAAACATAGGCCTTAAATGTGATGTTTTGTAAAATATGAACGTATATAAAATAGGAACAAGCAATTACTGACATCACCTTAAATGAAATTACTAGTGAAGTTCATCTATTGTGTGTATCTACAACTGATCCAAGCCCCATCATCATTGCACCTGTAAGTGCTACCTGCTCTATTTTCCTCACACTGTGACATCTGAATTTCTTACTCAGTCCTTTAGAGTCTTCAACATTATTTGATTCATTTTTGCTTTCAACATTAAATCCTTCATACATTCAATAAACTTTAGCTGTGAAACTGAATAGCTTTGTACAGAGAATTCTATGGCAGAAACCTTCACATTATTCTGTATTTATCAGTCTCTCTCCTTTCCCTCCTGAAGAGAACTAATTCTAGAGTGTTGGTACTGCTTTTCACATTCATTTCTGAAATTTAGATATCCATATATGGTTCTAATCCGGACTTATTTTTCTCCCTCTCCTGTCCACTGTAATTGGCACTCTAACAAGTCCTTTACTTCTAACACCTCCCCGATCATTCACATAAAGAAAATACAATATCGTTATTATTCAGTGAATCCAAAAATGCTTTAGACACTTAGAAGTCAGGTCACTGTTGTGAGACTAATGAAATCACAAGGTTGAGCAAGTGTAGCTGAGGGTAGAGATTTGGAGCAATGAGACTTGAAACAGAACAAAGAGCTCTGTCCTCTGCTGGGAATTAGTGCTCGTGGATTGGCTCAAGCTTAAAGATAACTGGGCAAAACAAAGTATGTTCATCTTAATGGCAGGAATCTTTATTTTATTTTAAATTAATTTGTATTAGTATATATTTGTAGTACATGATGTTTACACTACTTATATGGTGTTGGCACATGTATATAATGCATCTTTTTCTCTGTGTGTTTTTAGAGGACTACAGGGTATTCACGGTCTCGCTATTAGATCAGACTCATAATGATCCGCCTGTTTATAGTCACCCCAAGGGCTGGGATTATAGGCATGCGACACCATGCCCAGTCTCAATTGCCATCTCAATGTGCCCTGGGGGCAGGGCTGGCACAGCAGGCCGGGGGATTGCTTGCAGACCCTTTAATCTGCTGAGCTATTTGGCCAGCCCTACATAACACATCTTATGGGAATCAATATGGAGATTCCTCAAAAACTAAAACTATAAATTCCATTTGATACAGTTATTCCTCTTCTAGATAGCTTCCTGAAAGTATTCAATATACTCTATTACAATGTTTTTAATATTTTGGAGGGTTTCCACATTTTATTTCATAATGGCTGTTGTAAGCCACAGACTCACCAGCAGTTTACAAAGATTCCTTTTTCTCTTACAGCTAACCTTTCATATCATCCATTCAAACAAGAAAGAAGTAATATCTCATTGTGGAATATACCTGAATTTCCCATATTAATAGAATGTGAAATTTTATGTACTATTAGCCATTTGTATATCTTTATTTGAGAAAAGATTAGCTAAGTCATCTGCATATTTTCTTTTTTTTAATTTTCTTTTTTATTTTGTTAATTTCAACAAGGAAGAAATAGCAATGAGACAATTTCAGAACACATCAGTAGGACAGCCACAATAATCAGTACAATGCATATTGCTGTCATCATAGTCGTTGTTCAAAGTACAAGACACAGACACAAGTTTTCTTCTAATAGCTCAGCAGTTTCAGGTTTTACATTTAACTTCTAATCACATTTTGGCTTATATTTTCTGGAATTTCATTTGAAGTAGAACATAGTTGGATATCAAAGTATAACTGCCATCACTGATTTATGTCAGCTTTCAATGGAGTCCTAACATGCACCAAAACTGTGATCAATCAATAAAATGATGAGTATAGACATTTAGGTAACATTAACCTAATGAAAATGCAGGCATACATGGAAAGAACAAAGATGTTCTTTAGGAAGGAATGGATCAGTGGGGTCTTGGTGAGTCTGGGCTGGCTGTTGTTTTTCCAGACTTTATTGGACTGAGTGATGGCAATCATCTTATCTACTGGAGATGTATTAGGTCCTAGTCATTCTGTCTTTATCTTGAGGCATTGCTTCCAACATATGCCACCAACCACAGTTGTAATGTGTTTTCAAATTTTCTCTACTGTTTCCTCCTAAGAGCCCTAGATATATGACTAACTAGAATATTTCTACCTAATTTACCTGTCTGCAATATTTTCCCATTTGAGGAAGCATCCCCAGTACAACGAGGGGGCAAGAAGCAATGACTGTTTTTGTTACTTCTGACCAAAGGGGTGGTAATTGTGATTGTTTCTAAAGACTGATAGATATCTAACATTTTTGTCTTGATTAGGTATGTATCATTAAGTCTGGAGGCGCTAATGGCAAGAAAAGAAATATACATAGTAAAAATAATATGATGAATAACAGTATTATGTATATGACCAATAAATGTTTTTACTGGAAAAAAGTAGAGTCCAATATACATACAAATTTATTGTTTTACTAAATGATAATTTACTCAGATTTTATAATACATACTTTCTTTTCATGATACTTTCAAATTTTTGTTCATTTTAATGTGAAAAATAGCAATAAAATAGTTTCTAAAGATGTTGGTAAGACAGTTACAATAATTAAAACGTTGCATGTTATTGCCTTTGTAGTAGTCATTCAGAGGACAAGATACAGACATGGTATCTTGTCAAGATAATATTAGTACACATATTTCTTCTCACTGAACTGATAGATAGCTATAACAATTGTGTGTGTGTGTGTGTGTGTGTGTGTGTGTGTGTGTATATATATATATATATATATATTCTTTTTGCTATAAAATAGTCCTTCATTTATATTCCCCCCCCCTTTTTGTTTTGACAGAGATGGGTGTTCCCTTGCGGTTAGAGAAACTGTATTTTGAGAAGTCTTTAAAGGATCTTTTCTTGATGTCAGTTTAAATATTGTAGGTACTTGAATTCAGCAAAATAGCTCAATATAGTGGGTTATCAGCAGAACTGGAAAACATCTAACGTTGTTGACCTGAGCCTTTTACAGCTCAGCCTTATAGAGCTCAGCATTTAATATTGCATTAATTTTTATACGTCATGGTTATACTTTTCTACTGGATGACTAAGACCAAGTTAAAGTAAGACCTATATAAGAATGTAACTTTGTATCCGACAGGGTCAGATAAATCTCCATCGATTTACTCTGAAGCCATGTGCAGTTTGTAGATCTTCTGTCATTGTCAAACATCTGGATAAGTCATAGGCCTGGCTTGACCAATTTGCTGTCTTTGAAAGGCTGATTTCCCCTCTAGAGGACTCTTCTAAGGCACACTATACATCATCAATCACTTTCCTCTGTGGTCCCATACTTTCCTTCATCAGAAAATTTGGGGCATCACTGAATCACAAGATGTCATAAGACAGATTCCCTTATGTCCTGAGTCCTCATCAAACTTGAAGGGCTAGGGCCAAAATATTGGTTATCCTTGTAGCCACTCTTTTTCTCTAATTTTTGGTCTGTAAATTTTAGATGTTAAATATCTGGAAGAAGAGCTTAATGATATTATTATCCTGTAACAGAAGCAGTTGAGCTTAACATAACTATCTGTTTGAATATCAAACACCTCAGACATAAAATGAAGCTGCTATTTTGCATCAACCATGCATATTCTAAACTTTAAATCCATATAGAATGTGAAAAACGCAGTTACACATTTTTATACAAAAGGTTAGAAATCAAACAATATACAACATTGTGGCAGTGCAATCCTATGAGATTTTCTTCTTTTTCCTTACATTTTTACAAATACTTACTGTAAAGAGAGTATAGAAACCATTGGCATATTAGAAGCAGCATGCATTTAGAATACCAAAATAAAAGACATTGCAAGTATGATTTTAGTATTACACATTGATATACTCAGTTCTGGTGCTCAGTTCACAGATATCAGCATATATAGTTAGTCAGGGTAAGAAATCTACCCATTAACTTCCATTTTTTAAATGCTGAAGAAGAGTTGTAGGACCATTGCTTTAACCAACTTGTTTAAATAATTGTATGGTTTTGCCCCTGCCATATTTCTTATCTTTTCTCCTTTCAATCACTTCATTGTTTAATCCGTAAGTTCTAATTTTCCATTTAACTGTGTTACAACTTTCAATTTTTATTTCTTCTTCTGAGTTCTTACACTAGGGAGACAATATTGTATTTACACATGTGGGTCTGGCTGACTTCACTTATGAGTATATGTTCAAGTTGCATCCACTTATATACGAAGGCTTAAAGTTTGGTTTTTTTAATTGCAGGGAAATAGTTTATCGTATGAAAGCACCACATCTTTATCATCCATTCCTTAGGTGATGAGCATTTTGATTATTTCCAAGATTTATCTATCATAAATTGTGCTGCTATAAACATAGACACACGTATATTGTGATGAGATGTTTTCAGGTCTTTTGGGAAAATTCCTAGAAGATTGATAGCTGTTTTTTTTTTTTTT
>PVJA010023115.1:0-33390 GCA_004027025.1 Myocastor coypus
AAAATATCATTTCCAAGCTAAGTCAAAGATATTTGATACTCAGAAAGCCAGTGATGATAAGCTCAAGTACCTATGTTACAGAGTAATAGTATCACAAAGCTTTTCTGCTGGAGGGCTAAGAATGTAAGTTAACAGACCAAAAATTGGAGAAAAAGAAGGGCTATAAGGATAGCCAATATTTTGGCCCTAGCCCTTCAAGATCAAAAAAGACCCAGGATATAAGGGAACCTGTGCTGTAATATCCTATAACTCAGAGGTGTCCCAAATTTCCTGATCAAGGAGATTATGGGACCTCAGAGGAAAGGGATGAATGAACTGTGGTGCGTCTAAGGAGAGTCATCCAGAGAAAAACATTCTCTCAGGCTTTCACAGAAAGCAAAATGGCCAAGCAATGGCCGTGACTTGTCCTGAAGGCTGACACTAACAACAGTTCTACAAAGTACTGCCTATGGTCCCAAACTTAATCCTGGGGGGATTTGACCCTGGAAGATAATATGCAATATGTCAACTTTCAAAGAAAAGAAAGGGGGAAAAGAAAAAATAATAATAATGTTGATTTGGAAGGGTTAATGTTTAATTGTTTGATCAATCTTATATACCTATATGTGTTAATCTAACCTGATCTGATGATGAAAATATTTAATATAACCCGTGTTAAATTTAAACAATAAAATAAATAAATAAATAAATAAATAAATAAATAAATAAATAAATAAAAATAAAATCTGTGTAGGAAAAATAAAAATAAATAAATAAATAAAATAAAATTACATTAGAAGGAGCTCACCTCTAAAAGACCAGAGTGACAGGCATTCCAAGCACAGTTTTAGTGTTGCACATTGCTATCCTCAGTGTGATAAACCTTTGGGAGGTTTTTGGAACCATTATCTAATTCATCCTGTGTATAGTTTTGCTCCTGCCATGTTTCCTATGTTTTCTGCTTGCAGTCATTTCATTGTTTAACTTTTAAGTCCTTGATTTCCATTTAGCTGTGTTATGCTCCTCCATTTTTATTCCTTCTTTTGGGTTCTTACGCTTGAAATACCAACAGAGTGAAAAGACAACCCACAAATTTTGAAAAGATTTTAACTAATAAGTATTCAGACAAAAGCCTTCTTTCTATCTAGAATTTATTAAGAACTAAAACCATCAGGGTCCCAAAATTCAAAGATCCAATCCAGAAATAGGCATGTGAAATGAACACACATTTCTCAGAGAAAGAAATTCAACAGGCCCATAAATACATGAAGAAATGCGCCACATCGCTAGCCATACGTGAAATTCAAATCAAAACAACACTTAGATACCATCTCACTCCAGAAAGAATGGCTATCATAAGGCAATCAACCAGCAACAAATGCTGGAGAGGCTGTGGGGAAAAAAGAACGCTTCTCTTCTGCTAGTAGGAATGCAGACTGGTGCAAGCATTAAAGCCGTGTGGAGACTCCTTAAAAAACTAGAGCTGGAAATCCCATTCAATCCAGCTATCCCCCTACTGGGAATTTTCCCAGAAGAACTGAAAACATATCATAGCAGCACAATTTGTAATAGCCAAATCTTGGAAACAACCAAAATGCCCATCATCTGCAGAATGGGTGAAAAAGATGTAGTATTTTTATACAATGGAATATTACTCAGCTATAAAGAATGATAAACTAGAAGACTTCATATATAAATGGATGTATGTTGAATGTATACTTGTAAGTGAAATAAACCAGACCTAATTTGTTAAAAAAAAATAAAAAAAAAAGTAACTCATAGGCTAACAGTTAAAAGATGGAAAACAATACTACATGCTCCAGCACCTAAAAAAAAAAAAAAAAAAAAATCAGGGGTAGCAATCCTGTTTGAAGACAGTCTAAACTTCAAATCAAGATTGGGCAAACGAAATAAGGAAGGCCACTATATATTGGTTAGGAGAAAAATTTAAGATGAAGAGGTAACACGCATAAATATGTATGACCCCAACATGGGAGCAGCAAGTTATATAAGACAAACTTTAATGAACATGAAAAATCTAATATCCAATTTCATAATCTTAACAGTAGACCCTAATACCCCCTTATCTGAAAAAGATAGGTCAAGCAGACAAAACATTAGCAAACAAGTAGCAAAACTGAATCAGAACTTAGAACAACTGGACTTGGTGGACATATACAGAGTGTTCCACCCAACCACCTGAGAATACACGTTTTTTTCAGCTGCACATGAGACATTTTCTAAAATGGACCACATATTAGTACATAGGTCATGCTTAAGTATATTCAAGAAAACAGAAATTATCCCATGCATATTATCTGACCACAGTGCAATCAAAGTGGAAATAAATGACAAAAGAAACCACAAAAACTCCAGGATTACATGGAAATTAAACAACACTCTTCTCAGCAACCAGTGGGTTACAGATGAAATTACAGAAGAAATTAAACAATATCTACAATTTAATGAAAATTCAAACACAAATTACTGGACTTTATGGGATGCAATGAAAGCATTTCATAGGGGAAATTATAACTCTGACCACACACATTAAAAAAAAAAATAGAACAGGAACAAATAAATACTCTTATGTAGCACCTAATCTGACTAGAAAAGGAAGAGCAAATGAAATCCCAAGCCCAAAGGCATGATGAAATTGTAAAGATTAGAGCAGAAATTAATTCAATTGAGACAAAGAAAACAATACAAAGAATTAATGAATCCAAAAGCTGCTTCTTTGAAAGATTAAATAAAGTTCATGAGCCCCTGGTTAACCTCATCAAAAAGAGGAAAGAAAGGACTCAAATTCAAGCAATAAGGAATGAAAAGGATGAAATTACTACAGACCAAGCAGCGATAGCTACTTTGAGAAGCTTTACTCTCACAGAATTGAAGTCACAGATGAAATGGACACGTTCTTAGAAAAGTACAAATTACCAAAACTCAATCAATGAGATATAACAACTCTCAATAACTAAATAACAGCCAATGAAATACAAAATGTAATAAAAACCCTACCAAAAAAGAAAACTCCCGGACCTGATGGATCCACCACTGAATTCTACAAGAAATTTATAGAAGACATAATCCCAGTACTCCTCAAACTCTTCAATGAAATCGAAAAGGAAGCAATCCTTCCAAAATCATTAGAGACAAGTATTACACTCATACCAAAGTCAGACAAAGATGTAATTAAAAAAGAAAACTACAGACCAATTTCTCTCATGAACATAGATGCAAAATTCCTCAATAAAATCCTTGCCACTAGAATACAACAAATCATCAAGGAGATTATACACCACGACCAGGTAGGATTCGTTTTAGGGATGCAAAGGTGGTTCAATATACACAAATCTATAAATGCAATACATTATATCAATAGATCCAAGACCAAAAATCACATGATTGTCTCAATTGAGGCAGAAAAGGCCTTTGACAAAGTCCAACACTCATTCATATTAAAAGTCCTACAGAAAATTGGAATAGAGGGCCTCTAGCTCAACCTGATAAAAGCCATCTATGACAATCGAACAGCTAGCATAATTCTAAATGGGGAAAAACTGAAGTCTTTTACTCTCAAATCTGGTACAAGACAAGGATGTCCCCTATCACAAGTCCTATTCAATATAGTTCTGGAATCATTAGCTACAGCCATTAGACAAGAAAGAAAAATAAAAGGAATAAGAATAGGTAAAGAAAAAGTAAAACTATCACTATTTGCAGATGACATGATAATCTACTTATAATACCCAAAGAACTCCACCAAGCAGCTACTAATATTAATACAAAAATTCAGTAGCATAGCAGGCTACAAAGTCAGTAGCATTCTTCTACACAGATAACAAACACACTGAGAGAGAAATTAGAGAAACAGTAGCTTTTATGATAGCACTGAAGGAAATTAAATACTTAGGAATTAACCTAATTAAGGAAGTAAAAGACCTTTTCAATGAAAACTACAGTACTCTGAAAAAAGAGATCCTAGAAGATTTCAGAAAATTGAAAGATATAATCTGCTCCTGGATAGGAAGAGCCAACATTGTGCAGATGACCATACTCCCTAAATTCCTACACAGATGGAATGCAGTTGCAATGAAAATACCATCAACATACTTCACAGACCTGGAGAAATCACTCCTAAAATTTACTTGAAACCAAAAAAGACCCAGAATTGCAAAGACAATTCTGGACAGCAAAGGCAAGAAAGAAGGCATTACAGTTCCTGACCTAAAAGTATACTACAATGCTGCAGTAACAAAATCAGCATGGTATTGGCAAAAAAAAAAAAAATAGACCCGAGGATCAACGGAATAGATTAAAAGATGCAGAGGCAAATACAAACACACTCAGCACCTTATATTTGGCAAAGGGGCCCAACGTGCTTATTGGAAGAAAGATAGCCTCTTTAACAAATGGTGCTCGAAAAACTGGCTCTTTACATGCTGAAAACTAAAATGACTCAAGTCTATCACCATGCACTAAAGTCAACATGGATTAAATATCTAAATATTAAAAGAGAAACATTAAATCTCCTAGAACAGAAAGTGGGAGAAAATCTTGAAGACATCGGGGTAGGGAAAAAATTCATGGATAAACTCAAAATGCACGTTTAACACTTGAAAGGATCAGCAAATGGGACTTCCTCTGCCTAAGAAGTTTTTTCACATCAAATGAAATTGCCAACAGAGTGAAGAGACGACCCACAAATTTAGAAAGGATTTTAACTCATAAGTATTCTGACAAAGGTCTTCTATCTAGAATTTATACAGAACTAAAAACCATTGGGATCCCCAAAATTCAAAGACCCAATGCAGAAACGGGCATCTGAGATGAACACACACTTCTCAGAGAAAGAATTTCAGCAAGCCTATAAATACATGAAGAAATGCTCCACATCCCTAGCTATCCTTGAAATGCAAATTAAAACAACACTTAGATACTATCTCACCCCAGAAAAATGGCTATCATAAAGAAATCAAACAGCAACAAATGCTGGAGAGGCTGTGGAGAAAAAGGAACCCTTCTCCACTGTAGTGGGAATGCATATTGGTGCAACCATTATGGAAAGCAGTGTGGAAGCTCCTTAAAAAACTAGAACTGGAAATCCCATTCAATCCAGCTATCCCCATACTGAGAATTTCCCAGAAGAACTGAAAACATCATACCATAGCAATATCTGTGCACCTATGTTTATAGCAGCCCAATTTGTAATAGCAAAATCTTGGATATAACCAAAATGCCCATCATTTGAAGAATGGTTGAAAAAGATGTGGCATTTTTATACAATGGACTACGACTCAACTCTTAGAATGATAAACTGGAAGACTTCATATATAAATGGATGTATATTGAACATATAGTCATAAGTGAAATAAGCCAGACCTACATCTGTAAATATTGTGTAGTCTCCCTAGTATAAGAAATCTACAGAAGAAATAAAAATGGAAAGTCATAACACAGCTGAATGGAAATCAAAGACTTTTGAAGCAACACTAAAACTTCACTTGCAATGTGTGTCATTCTGGACTTTTAGATGTGTACTACTTGTAATGTAAACTCAGTTACTGCTATACTCTCTCTCAAGTAAGTGGTTGGTTAACAAAAAAGAAAAAAAGGTATTAATTGAGAATAAGAGACTAGGCAAAAAGCCATAGGCTTGACAGGCTACAATTTTATTCATCCTTAGATTTCTAGATGTTTGTGTAAAAATGTGTAACTGATTCTGTCACATTCTATAGACATTTATTAGAATATCCATGATTGAAGAAAAGTAGCATGGTCAAGCTAAGTCTAAGATGTTTGATATTCAGAAAGACAGTGATGTTAAGCTCAAGTACCTATGTTATAGAGTAATAGTATCACAAAGCTTTTCTGCTGGATGGTTGAGAATGTAAGTTAACAGAGCAAAAATTGGATAAAAAGAAGGGGTATGAGGATAGCCAATATTTTGGCCCTAGCCCTTCAAGGTCAGTAAGGACTCAGGACATAAGAAAACCTGTGCTGAGTCGGGCGTAGTGGTGCACGCCTGTATCCCAGCACTCAGGAAGCTGAGGCAGGAGGATCGGTGCGAGTTCAAGACCAGCCTAGGCTACAAAAATGAGCTCAAGGACAACCTGAACTGCATAGCAAGACCCTGTCTCAAAAAGACAAAAAAAAAAAAAAGAAAACCTGTGCTGTAATATTCTATAACTCAGAGGAGTCCCAAATGTTCTGGTCAAGGAGTAATGGGACCTCAGAGGAAAGAGATAAATGAACTATACTGTGTCTAAAGAGAGTCACCCAGAGAAAAACATTCTCTCAGACTTTCACAGAAAGCAAACTGGTCGAGCACTGGCCGTGACTTGTCCCAGTGGCTGAAACTGACAACAGTTGTACAAAGCACTGTATTTTGTTCCAAAATTAATCCTGAGGAGATTTGACCTTGGAAAATACAAATGATGAAAGTTTTGTTAGACAGCTCATGCTTTAACTTGCCCTCGATCACCCAGCGGAAAAGCTTAAATTATGAGGCATAAAATGCAGAGCTAGATTAGTTTGGTGAACTGTAAAAGCTTAAATCAACAGCTTTCAACATTGCCAGTTTCACTGGTAACCCACTGCCATTATGAAACCCTGGACTATGTATACAACTACTTCCTCTTAGCTCAAATAGAAGAAAATTTTTTCTTCTCTTGTTTTTTTTTCTCTACCAATATCGATTAGAAAATTTATCAGGTCTACACCTTGTGCTCTGTATCACTTTTCTGAGGACAACAATATGCAATGTGCCAATTATTGCAAATGTACTACTAACATGTTTTGAAACTCTCATACTGTTATCTCTTATTAAAAGTAATAAAAAATGTGAGATGAAAAAATTGTTTATCATACAAAAAGGCAATAAAGTCACAACAGATGAAAAAAGGTATAAGGTATGAAAACACCATTAGATATAAACCCAATCATACTAATAATTACATTCAATGTTAATGGAATCAAAACCACAGTGAGTACCTCATCCCAGTTAGAATGCTATCAAAAAAGCAAGAGATAAAAAGTATTGATGTGTATGTAGGGGAAAAGGAACTCTTGCACATTGTTGGTGGGAATATAAGTTAGTATGGCTATTGTAAACAACAGTTTGCAGATTTCTGCAACAGTCAAAAGTAGAATTACCATATGACCCATCAATTCCACTACTGGATATTTATTTATTTATTTATCTTCCAAAAATATTTTATTAAACAATATATCATAATCTATAACAAGATCCAAAAATACAGATATATATCTTTGTTATTTAATAAAAATATTCACAATAGTATCTTTCCTTTATAAAGGGACCATAGATAATAATTCCTTGACAATAAAACATGACATTCATGTTAAAGCTGCATCATCTTTTTGGATGAAATATGGTAGAGGACACCACAAAGTATACACTAAGGGGAACTTCACAGGCTGCTGAGAAATATTTCCTTAAACTTCTCAGTGCAGGTAATCTTGTCACTAAATATGCAGGAAAGTTTTATGTCACCAATTCCTCCCTCACTATGTCACATTATACCCAGGACAAGGTAGACAACTGGTCCTAAGGTCACATGGGAAGCGTCTCTCTGAACAGAGTCAATACTCAAGGCCAAGATGGAGCCTGCAAGAGCTCCCAGGAATGGCTGAGGAGTGGATGGCACTTCCCTACCACCCATCGGCCCAGCTGATACTAATCTCACATTTACAGACCTGGGAGCAAGACTCAGTTGGACAACATTTTCTTCAGTGCAGCATCTTTCTTCCAAGAAAATGATGGGAATCCCTCAAACTAAAGAGAACTAGGAAAATGATCTATCGTCCTTGGAACAAAACATTCCTCACTTACAGGGGAATCCCACACCAAGGAGGAAAAAGCCACTAGAATGACACACAGGGTCCCTCAGTCTAAGAAACAGAATTGGTGACACCCGGAGGAGAGCCAGCCTGGCAGGTGCAGGGTGGAAGGCTGTGACCCAAGGGCAAGCCCACCAGTCCTGTGGAGCAGCACTCATATGGTACCAGTCCTCACTGAGCCAGGCCCATCCTAGAGTCCATCCCGTGCTGAGAGTAGCAACAACCAGGACAGGCATGGTCAGGGTCCAAACAACATTCCAGGGAGTGTTCCTGTTCTGTTCGCATTTTCTGTGTTTTTCCCAAAGGTAGATGTATGTTGTTTTAATGATATCATAACTGGCAAAAATAAACAATAAAACCAAGCACAAGGCTGAAAACTGGAGGATTACTATGCGTCCAAGCTGCACAGTGAGACCCTATAACAACCAAATACATTTTTTAAAAAAAGTTAAATTATAGCCAAGCATGGTGATACCTACCTATCATCTGGGAGATTATGGCAACAGTCAGCCTGAGCAATTTAGTGAAACCCTGTCCCAAATCAAAAAATTTGAAAAAGAGCTGGGGACAGAGCTCAGCACTCTATGGGTTTAATCCCCAGTGCTACAACAAACCAACAAACTAAGAAAAAAGCATATCAAAAGTTACAAAATGAAACGCATCTCTCGTTTCACTGTCCTGGCTGAGGTTAAGCAGCCCTCTTACCCTGAGGCCAGCTGAGTTACTTAAAAAGCTCTTTCTGGCTTGGGGCCCCCTTCGTGAAGAGCTGGGACCACTGCTGACCATTCATCCACTGCCCTCCCTAACCTGCCCAGCTACAGACACGCAGCCAGATTCAGCACCCACAACTCACTGCTCCACCACAGAGCAAGCCCAGCCCAGGATTCCCTTGGAAATGCATGCGAGGCCTCTGTCCTGAGAACCACAGGCCTGAACTTCCTGGCCATATATGCCTGGAGAGCCTATTCTCTGTGAGCACAGGCTGAACGTAGGGTCCTGCATGAACACCTCCTGCCATCTCCTCTCCTCAGTGGGACATCAGAACGAGGAGGTAACATTACTCAGGTGGCCATCACAGGAAACAAGCACATGCTTCTGTTGAGGACAGGAACACTCTTCCATGGGTTCTCTGGCATCATAGACAATGAGTGTGCAAGGACATTTCAAGATGTGGGTGTCTCGGAGGTTCCACTGGAGGGACTGTCAGAACATGCCTCATCAAACCAAATGGGTGTATGTTCACCAAGTCCACCAAAGACATGTCAGCACTGGTTTGGCAAACAGTAGTTAAACCAATAGTATACTCTGGATTCCTTGCTTTGGTCCAGAATGATTTCCAAACACAGCAGTCATACACCAGGCCACAGAACCACCATCTCTTGGGGCAAGCTACAGGCCCAGCAGCAGGCAGCATGAGTTCCAAAATCAGCCCCCGTAACACAGACTCACATCACAAACACAAAGACCTATGATCTTCATGCAATGGTACCAATTCCATTTTCACAGTAAAAACATCAGTGATTGAGCAAGCGTGGAAGGACCTGAGAGGGCGAGGGCGCCCGAGCCCGGCCTGCTCCAGGGGTGTTGAGCAGGCTAGGCTGGGCGGCTAGGCCTCCCCATTCCGGCCGGCCGCCGCGCCCTCAATGCTAGTGCAGACCTCACGAAGTAGAGCAGAGGCTGAGGCCGTGGCCGTGGTGAAAAGCCAGGGAACCCATACAGCTATGCAGGTAGATGCGGCTCCGTGACGATGGACGCCCTGGAGAAGGAAAACTTGGCGCTGTCCTTCTCCTCTGCCTCTGATGCTGAATTTGATTCTGTGGTTGGATATTTAGAGGACATTATCATGGATAATGAGTTTCAGTTACTGCAGAGAAATTTCCTGGACAAATACTACCGGGAGTTTGAAGACACAGTGGAAAATAAACTCACCCACACACCTATTTTTAGTGAATATATTTCTCTAGTGGAAAAGTACACCGAGGAGCAGCTGCTGGAGTGGATTAAACCCATAGAGTGCTGAGCTCTGTCCCCAGCTCTTTTTCAAATTTCTGATTTGGGACAGGGTTTCACTAAATTGCTCAGGCTGACTCTTGCCATAATCTCCCAGATTATAGGTAGGTATCACCATGCTTGGCTATAATTTAACTTTTTTTAAAAAAATGTATTTGTTTCAGCATGGCGGCCTTCACAACAACATTACAGCACCATAAGGATGAAGTGGCTGGTGACATCTTTGACATGCTGCTCACATTTACAGATTTTCTAGCTTTTAATGAAATGTTTCTGGATTATAGAGCAGAAAGGGAAGGCCAGGGACTGGATTTAAGCCATGGCTTAGTGGTGATGTCGTTGTGCAAATCCTCTACCATCCCAGCTTCCCAGAACAATCTGCACCACTAGGTCACAATTGGGATCATCCTGGAGGTCACCAACTAAACAGTCTCAGAGAGACTTCAGCTGGTGATGACAACAGAAGAGTGCATCTTAGAAAGACTGAACTGTTCTGCAGCCCTTCATTCATGTTAGGTATTGGTGGGTCCAAAATACGACCTGATTCTCCTGGCCCTGTTTCTTCTGCAATGCCTTCCTGTCTTCAATAGCCATAGTGCTCTGCCCTGTGGGCAGCTCACCCAGGTGCTTCTGAACCAGGCTCCACCCCCAACCTCTCCACCGTGCATGCTGACGTGGCTGTCAGCAGTGTGCCAGAGCCCGCTGTTAGCAGCCTCTGTCCCTGTAGGCTTTGCATAAGTCCTTTTGTGTATTCATAGCTCTTTTTTTACATGGGTCAGCCTTTTAGTTCTTCAGCGTCAGTGAAGATTTTGTTAGAGAGTATCAATCCAGGGAGTCACTCACCTGAGCCAGCCGCTGGGCCTGAGATCTCAGAATCTCCTGTGACCCCTGTCCTGGCTGGGGGAAGCGAGAGATGGCCTTTACCTGAGAGCTCCACTGAACATCTACTCCCTGTCTCCCTAAGTCCTTGTAACACCATCTTCTGCTGGTTCTGACACAGTCTCCCTGTTTCTAGAAGTCTCTTTTTAAACATTATTTTCAAGAAAATATTTTTATGGGTAAATACTCAGGCTAACCTAGTGGATATGATCTTGGAACTTCCATGATTACCCACTTAAAGATCAAAGTATTGTATGCTGTATGCTCGTAGTGGTCAGTGCTGCGAAGGCAAAAGTGCTTTCTACACTGGCATGGATGTGTGTGCTGCAAAGAGACTGAAGTTATCCTGCTGTGGTAGTAAACTCATGCTACTCTCCTGTCGAAGCATGTTAACTGTGTTTCTGCATGCTTGTTCAAGTCCCTTCCATGTAAACTGCTTGGTTGGGTTTCTGGTGCGGTGGGCAGAGACTACAGTCTCTCTTCTTCCTGTCCAAACCTCTCCTGCCAACATGGTGCTCCCTTGTCGGGCACAATGTGCATGGGGCCAGTGGACACGCTACGGCCACCTGTCAGCTCTCATGTAACAGTGTTTGGTAGACCCTTACCGACCTAGAAACAAGTCACATCTCTACAAAGAAGAAAAACAGTTCAATTCCTTGTGTGTACTTTTGATTCCAATTTTTATAGCAACAATGAGAATCTGCTTCTTAAAAAAAAAAAAAAAAAAAAAAAACCATCAGGGATTCCCGGAGAAATGGAAGGAACGTCATCTGGCTGCAGGACACTCTGTATGGAGGTGCTGGTCATAGTAGATGACAGCCTGGGCCAACAGGAGCACTTACTCTGGCAAAGTCTGGTGGGCCAGAGTCCATGCCAAAGAGGCAGTGCACAGTGGGGCAGGGCGTCCTCCTCCCAGGAAAGCTGGCCCAGCAAGGATGGCAACAAGGGCCTCAACAAAGGCCCAGTGTAAAGGCCAGGTGGGCTCAGGGGTGACAAGTGTGCTCACAGAGGTCTGTGCGTGGTCCCAGAGAACTGTAGGGGACACTCCAATGGCAGAGTAATGGCAGTGTACCAGGTTAGAATGTGCACGGTACCTGACAGCCCAAGTTCACAAGTGCCCACAGGGCAGTGGTTTCTTGCTTGTTTTAGGAAATATTCAAAATTACAACTGGCCACTGAATTCTTAAATATCAGTCAAACAAGGTAGTTTTTAAAATGAAGGAAAATATTGCAACATGAATGAAGGAATATATTAACTTGCTCCTCCATCCAGACATAGCCTCTTCCTTATTTCTTTTTCCTCTTTTCCTGAATACACCGTGGGCAGAGATACTTTCCTTTGGGTTTCGTGGTGTGTTCAGGCAATGTGGATTGTCGCAGCCGATCATCTCCCCATAGGACATCTGGTGGCACAGGCAGTACATGGGCTCGTTGGGGTCCACAGGCATGTCAAACCCATCAGAAGGGTGAACAGACAAAATGGTGTCAGTGAACTCAGGCCCTCCTTTGTGCTTCTTCTTCTTTGGTGTGTCTTCTTCTGATGTCCTCCAGCCTCGGCCACAGGAGCCTCTTTTCTCTTTCTGACCCTGACCTTTTTTCAACCTCCAGCCTCCAGAGCTTTCAAAGTCACTGCCGTCCATCTTGTCCTTCAGGTCTGCCTCAAAACGAGCCAGGTCCGCGTCAAGCCTCCGGATGTGCTTATCCTCCATCTCATAGGTCTGCATGGCCAGCTGCACCTTGTCATCACTGTACGCCTTGCACTTGCTGTAGGCATTCTGGATCTTCTGGAGGTGCTCCACATGCTGGTCGGGGGACAGAGTCTTCACAGTGGAAATGTACTCTGTTGCCAGCATGTCGATCTCCCCTTTCTTATCTTCTGTCCTCTGGTCCAGCTCTCACATCAGCTGGAAGTTCCTCTGAAGTTCACAGGGAAGGTTTTCAATGCTGTCCAGATAGTGCTCCAAATACATGGCAGTCGCCATCTTTGCCGGCCATGCTCCCACTATTGGATATTTATCCAAAAGAAACGCAATCAACATGTTAAAGAGACACAGTCCAACCATCACTGATGTGCCTTTTGCATCAGCCAAGATATGGGCTTAAGTGTAATATGGTTCAATGAGTGACTGACAAAGCAAACGTCATATATATTTTGAATAGAACATTTTTCACTGCTAAAAAAAGACAGTGAAATCTGGCCAACTGCAAAAACATGATGACCCTAAGAGACATGGTATGTTAAGTGAAATAAACAAGGCACAGGAAGGTAAACATTGAAAAATCTTGTTAATATGTGGGGAAAAAATGTTGGTCTCAAAAACAAAACAGTATAATGTCAGCTATCAGAGACTGAGGTGCTTGGAGGTGCGGGGTGGATAGGAAAGGCTGGCTGGACAGAAGAAGATGACAACAGTTAATGATGATATACCATGTTCTTGAAAAATGTACAGTGGATGTGGTATGCCTTTACCACAAAATAATAACTACATGGAGGTCATGTGTTTGCTACATTGTACACACACTTCAAAATATCTCATTGTATTTGATAAAAACATATAGTGTGATCAGTCACTTTAAAGCATTTTAAAAGTTAATGAAATAAAACACAGACTAAAGAAACAAAGAAAATCAATTTTAAAAACAACTGTTTAATTGACAAATTAAGTATTTATATATATATATATATATATATATATATATTTTTTTTTTTTTTTTTTTTTTGGTCTTTTTGAGGCAGGGTCTCGCTATGCAGTTCAGGCTGGCCTTGAGCTCACTTTTATAGCCCAGGCTGGTCTCGAACTCGCACCGATCCTCCTGCCTCAGCCTCCTGAGTGCTGGGATTACAGGTGTGCGCCACCACACCCAGCTATATTCATATATTTTTTAAGTCTAAAAAATAGAGAAGATTCAATTACCAAAACCACAAATTAGAGCAGAAATATAACCATAAGGGCTAGCCAAATAGCTCAGTGAACTAAAGTGCCTGCAAGCAGGTGCAGGGGCCTACGATTCAATCCTGGGCCTGCCGAGCAGGCCCCGCCCCCAGAGCCTGCTGAGACAGCAATTGAGATTGGACATAGTGGTGTGTGCCTGTAATCCCAGCTCTTAGGATCTAGCAGTGAGACCCTGAATACCCTGTAGATCCTTCCCTGAAATAGAAAAAAAAAAAAAAAATGCTTAAGGCCTTGAAAAGTTGATTGGAAGAATTTCAAAAGTGTATATCAATAACTCTGTGGCAAAATACTAGGCAACTCAGATGAAATAGATAAGTCCTATAAAGACTCAAATAGCAAAAACAGTAAAGAATATGAAAATATTAAAAATATACATAAAAACTGTATCAACAATTTTTAAATGTTCCAGAAAGAAAACTCCAAGTTCAATGGCTTCACTGGTAAATTTTATCAAGGATTTTAGGCAAAAAAAAATAATAACTTTGTACAGACACTTTCAGAAAGCAGAACAGATAGTAAAACCTCTCAATTTTTTCTGAAGTCAATTACCTTGTCTCCTTAAGTCAAGATTGAGAAAATCACCAAATGGAAAATCGATTACTCACATGTGAAAAAGGATGGCCTCCTTTCTCACATTATTATACCTAAATGAACTCAAACTAGATCACAGAATGAAAAGAAATAAAAGTACAAAAATCCCAATGAAGACCTATTTTTCTCTCCTTTTTTATGTATTTCGTACAGGGTCTTCAGGGTCTACAGGGTCTCACTACACAGATCAGACTCCTAGTGGTCCTCCTGTTTTCAGCCTCCCAAGCCCCAGGATTACAGGATATGCCACCACATCCAGTCTCAATCGCCATCTCAGCATACCCCGGGACCAGGGCTGGTATAGCAGTCGGGGTTCAAACCCCAGTTACTGCAATCTGCCTAAACAGGTGTTTTAGTCTGCTGAGCTATCTGGTGAGCCCTACAATGACTATTTTGAGGTAACAGAAACATTCTCAAAATGTTAAGATTCCACAACTGTTACTACTTGTGTCTAGAGATCACTGCAAAGTTACCCGCAGTCCTAAGTGGAGCTTTTCAGAGGTGGGGTGTTTAAAGTGTGTGGTGCCGGGATTAAGGGTATGATACTGAGATGGGTTCATGGTGCCAGGCTAGCATTAAGGGTGCCACCTTGGGTGTGAGTGCTGTCGACCCTAATGGTGGGTCGCCAGGGTAGCGTCTAAGGTCGAGCAGGAGAGCTTCTGGTGCCACTGGTGACATGCTGGTTTTGCTGCCTTCTACCTGCCATAGCTTGTTCTTTTCTGCGATGCCCCTCTTCCATGCCACCCTGCCTTGGAGCCAGTCAATTATGTACCAAAACTGCTTCCAACTATGAGCTAAAAGAAACCTTTCCTGCTTCTGCTTTGTGTCTCAGCAATGAGAAAATCAGCTAAGACAACTATACAAATTTGCTAAGAGTTATTGAAGTGCACACTTACAGTGGGCGATTTTATGAAACATAAATAATAACTTAATAAAGTTGTTAAATTTTCCTAAAACTCTAGCTATTAATAGCAATTGATGTTTGTAACCATGATCATAACTAACAATAACATGACTTTTTTTCTTTTGGAGTAGGGTTTCTACAACAGGAGCAGGAAGAGGACAGGTAAGGATGAAGACCAAGTCAGAATGAGATTGATCTAGGAGAGTTTTTTCTATACACATATACGTGCTGTTTCCCAGAGCTTAAAATCAGAAATTTTAGCAATCATCTGTAATGAGGGGACCATATGCAGCTGTCACATGCTCCCTGGATGGCTCTGATATGCATTTCCCCATGTGCATCACTCCCGAGGGTCTCTTCACATGGTCAGAATGGATGCCAGGACTCCATGTTTTAAACAAGCAATTTTAGAACCCCTTCCTGGACCAGAGAGATAGCTCAGCAGTCTAAGCCCCTCCTGATAAATACAAAGACCAGGGTTTAATGCTGAGCACACCATGCTATGCTGGCCCCACTCAGGATGTGACAAGCTGGCCACTGAGACCAGGCATGTGCGTGGTGGTGCATGCCTGTAACCCCAGCTCTGGGATTACAGGAAGAACACTATAGTCTGAACTGCATAGCAAGACCCTGTACCAGATATATAAACTGAAAAAATAAAAACCTTCCCATGTTCATATGTTCATGTTCTGTAATATAAGGAACATTGTACAAAGCAAACTGGGATAATACAACTCCAAAGACTGATCTTGTGATCTTCTTTTAGTCATATCTCCCTAGTCCGCCTCCACTATGTATAGCAGACACTACATAAACGCAAGCCACAGTTAAGATTGCCAATTCCATCTCTAGTAAGACTTCTGTCCACCAGAAGGAATCCTTCTGAGGTTAGTACCAACTGTTTAAACATTTCATTATGAATATAGCCTAATCCTACTAAACGCACTGGTGAGTCATGAAATAACCTGCTAAATATGTGCCTAGGAGTAGTTCCTCTGTTTAAAAAGAAAAAGTGAGTTACATCTTTATAATTCAGTGTTTCTGAAAACACACTACTTTTCCTTTAAACTTTATTTATTTATTTATGTTATAGCTGGCTCAGCCTGCTCTGGGAATGGAGCTGGCGCAGCATGTGGTACCAGGGATCGAACCACGGTCTCTGTGGTTGCCTAAGCTTGCCTAAGCAGGTGCTTTTGACTGCTGAGCCATCTTGCCAGCCCCTTCTTTTCCTTTAATCATTCACTTCTCAATGAGAGTTTTCTATTGTTGGAAGAATGTAGGAAACATCAAAAAATAGCATTCGTAGTCACTGTCTATTGCTTTATCTCATGGATTGTTAAGTTTAAACTCTATCTCTCTCAAGCCCCCTCAAAAAAAAAAAATTCAGGTAGCTGAGATCAAAGTATAGTTTCTTGCTGTTATCAGATGAGAGGCAACTTTGTAGAGGATAGAACTCTAAATTGAACAAAATTAAAGTGGCTCTGCATTACTGGGTACTGTTTACTCTATGTCAAAGCAGTTCCTAAGCCTGCCCAGCAAATTGCTTGAAATTCCTACTGTGGTGCTGCATTTGTGGACAAAACCTTTAGCATTCCCATAAAGTCTGGTTCCTAATAAGAACAAGTTTACTGAGAGAAAAAAGCAATTGCTACCACTTTAGTTACCACATATGGGAGGCTGGTTTGACAGTGAGGTTGAGGTAGTAATTGGTTGGAACTTTGGTTCCTGCTGAGAGCCACGCACCACAGCAAAGAGTGTCATCTTGTCCTCAAGCTCCAAGCCCCCTGTGGTCTGCTTGTAGGAAGGCTAAGTCCTAGTTTTTGTGCTGGCTGGCCACATTCTTGCCCTGTCCCTTAGAGATCCTCAGGTATTACTGATTACACACACACACACAAACACACACACACACACACACACACACACACACAAAGGCTCCTATACATATACAAAAAGGGGCTCCCCCAACATGCATTTTTGTATAGTCAAAGGAATAAAAGATAGGAATAGAGCTGTTTTCTCTCAAGCCTTCTACTTGAACATTTGCTGAGCACCTGCTATGGGTGTGGGATTATTCTGGGTGCCAAACCATTCAAGACACACTTAATATAGACCTTGCCACCAAGCTCACAACCTCATGCAAATGAAAAAGTCAGCTGTTAGTCTAATCCTCTGTACAGATGATCTCATAAAGGCACAAAATGTTTCAGAGCAGATGGGCACTCTCACCCCTGCCTGGACCACCTGATAGCACCATGGCCCACAGCCTTGCAGGCTATTCTTAAACACAGGCACCAGACTACATACATTTCCTACCACTTTGGAGAGCCTGGAACAATGTAACACTCTCGATGAAACAAGCAACTATGAGAAAGAGCCAGACTTTTCTCCTCTCTCTAATAGATGAGTATATCCCAAAAGCAAATATTTTATTTACATGTGACAGTAACTCACTGCAATAGCATGAGCATGTGCCAAGAGAAGAGGCAGGACAAGGAAAGGGGAGGAAAGAGGACGTCGGGGAAAGTAGGATTAGTCACATATTCCCAATAGAGGTGCACAAGCGTAGCAACTGTCTTACTCCTCTTGTTCAATGGCACATCATCTTCCAGGGCATCAGGGTGAGTTAGTGCAGCAGGTAGCTGTTTGCAAACTCTGCAGTTGTGAGAGAATCTTTGGCTGACAGCCTTAGAGAAAGGGAGATATTTCAAAGGAAGGAAGTGGCTCTGATATAAGTAGAACCATGACACAAAAATTTATTGCATATTAAGTAAGCTTACAGTCTCGTGATGGATTGACTGATGGTCAACTTGGAACACCCTGCTGAATGGATCCAATCTGGCTCTGGGTGTGGAAGGCCCACCAGCATCGTTACCAACAGCATGAGAGGAGAGCTGGAGGGGAAGAGTCTGTCTGCTGATTCTCTTGGGGTTGTGCTGGTTTTCCTGATGTGAACTCAACTGTTCTCATCGAGGAGGATCTTGTGTCCTTGCTGTCCCCCTGCATGCTGCGGTTCTCTTCAGGGGAGCTCTGGTCCTCACCTTAAAGTCATTTCCTGGCTCCAGCACAGATCCTTCATACCACTAGTGCAGATTTTCTAAGTAGCGGAAACCACTGGCTTTGGGCCTTCCCAGCAAAAGTTATTGATATAGACTTGTATGAGACATTGTGGTGGGCTCCAGACCCTCAGCTGGATCCATGCAGGTCATTCCCATGGGATCCAGGCCCTTGTAGGGATTCTTGGGGTCTCTAGGGCATCATAGATCTCTTTCACTCTTCTTCTGTGATGTTTTGGATGAACGTTATGAAATAACCCTACAAATTCTGTATCCTATATTAAAACTATTTCTTTGTGAGCCCCTGCCACAACAAAGCTCTAGCACAGAGGTGCATACAATTCTGATAGCTCCATAAGAGACAAAGCAAGGATTCAACCTGTATGGGTTAAGATGCAGAAACAGTGTTTCCTGAAAATCTTCTGTCTATTCTCTTGGCACCTCACCTCCACCATTTGACAAGGTGTTTTGTTTCCCTCCTCCAGAGAGTCTTAAGAAATTCCCCCTCTCAGAGTGAAGTCCCAGCTTGCCAAAACTGTGATGCAGCTCACAGAAAACTCAAGAATAGAGACACAGTGTTACCACAGTCCTGTACATCTAGGCATTTTTTTTTTTTTTTTTTTTTTTTTTTTTTTAGTGAGTAATGATCAAAACTGTGCACAACAGGAAGGCAATAGGCTATGGACATTGTATAAATTCCCTGTGGGACAGAAAGGTCCCTCTTACTGAGCCAAGGGACAGCCTGACAAGTGCCGGCACCTCAGACCACTAGAGAAGTCTTTTGCTGTGGCACTGTAGGTGTCTGTAGTGGATTGTTAACAGGTGGTCAACTTGTTACACCCAGCTAAACTGAATTTGCACAGTGCTGGGTGTAGGAGGCCCACCTGATGGTTGGTGCTAGCAGCATACAAGGCAGAACTGCAGACTGTCTCAGCGGTTCTCAACCTGTGGGTCACAATCCCGGCAGGGGTCGAACGACCAAAACACAGGGGTCACGTAAAGCCATTCGAAATCATAATTGTAGCAAAATCACAGTTTTGAAGTACCCACCAAAATTATTTTTTGTCTTGGGGTCACCGCAACATGAGGAACTGTATTGCAGGGTCACGGCATCAGAAAGGCTGAGAACCACTAGGGGATGCAGTTAGGGAAGCTGGTGGAGAAGCTGTTGGAGATACCAGAAGCCACTGGTTCTCTTGGGTTATTTTGCTGAAGGACCTTGTCCTATGGGCGTTCCTGATAAACGTGGATGTCCTTGTTGCTGGAGGAGCTCGAGACCTTTGTTGTCACTGAGAATGGCTGTGGTTCATGTTGGGGGAACTCTGGTCCTCATCATGGCTTCCTGACTCCAGAGGGAAGATGGTGCACAGCTCAGCCTCATGAGGAAGCTTTTTGTGTTCACTTTCCTGACAGGAACTCAGCTTTCCTCATTGCTGCAGGAGCTTTGGACGCCATTGTTGCTGAGGATGGTTGTGGTACCCCTGTCGTGGGAGCTCTGGTGCTTACCTTGAGCGTTTCTTGCTAGCTCCAATTTGGATCCTTCAGCCTGCTCCACAGATCCTCCATCTCACTGGCATAGATTTTCTAGCTTCTACCACTCACCTTTGGGCCTTCCCAGCACAGACTGTGAAACAGACCTGCATGAGACTTGGACATGGGCTCTAGGCCTCCAATTGGATTTGTGAGAGTCGTTGTTATGAACTTGAGGTCTTCAGATGGACTCATGTAGGACATCAGGCTCTGGGCCCTCGGCTGAATTCTTTGGTCTTCAGTGTATGGACAGATTTCCTGCACTCTTGCATATTATTCTTTGGGTGATTATAAAATAATCTTATAAAATATATCCTGTATTGTATTGTTCCCCTTGCAAAAAGCCCAAACCACAATAGTGTCCATGAAGTGGGGACAGGGACACCTCTGTCACATTCTAGTAGTCCTTCCCACACCTTTGCTCCCTCCAGGGCTGAGAGGAAGCATCAACAAAGGAGAGGATAGGATGTGAAAATGTCTATTGTGCTTGCCTCATGGATTAAGGAGCAGCATCCTCTTGTGATTTTTCTTCTATCAGCGAAAAACCAAGGAAAGAGCCTGTGGCTTCCATACAGGCCTGACAATAGAGGAAAGGGAAAAGCAGTGTCGACAGTGTCCAGCAAGCCTGAAGTTACTGGTGCCTAGGGGAGTACACAGGCCCCATGCGCCACAGATTTGAAAAATGATGACCGGGTTAGCAACAGGGATGTTTTGAGAGTAACAGAGACAACATTCTAGACAGTTTTTCTCACCACTTTAGTTCTGTCTGTGGGTTGGTTTCCTGCTTTTGAAATTACTTGATGTTCTTGACAAATTGACCAACGCAAGGGAAAGCACATTTCCCCCCCGAGAGTACTCACCAGGCAGTGCTCAGAATGGAAGGGCTCCTGGGCTGCAGCCACTCCCTGCTAATTGGCACCAGCCTTGCCCCCTGTGTCTTCCCTTTGCCTAAGAACATGCCAGGGCCGGTTGCCAAAGTACTTTTAGACAAATCCCAGACATCATGTCATTTCATTCCATACTGCACTGCGAATCCTTTAAATTACGAACATTGTCAGATAACCACACTGTCATCATCATGCATAAATAGGGTGTAAAATAATTTCTGACTCATATCATAGGTAATTGTAATTCACAACTTTCTGTTTTGTTTTTTCTTTAAAGGTCTCATCGCAATGCATTTTTTTCAAAGCAAGTGAAGACAATATCTACACTGGCCATTTGGATGTTTTATCTCCGTGTCTGTTTACTCCTAAAGGAGCCCCACCTCCTTTCTCTGTTGCCACTGGGCTGGTTGTGGTGAACAGTCGGTTGTTCTGTACAATGTCTCACATTTGTAATTTATCCACTTACTCCATTTGGTGTCCATTAATCTTGTTCCTCTGTAAAGTGGTGAATTAAGCAGATGTTGATTATAGCAGGGTGTGTGTGTGTGTGTGTGTGTGTGTGTGTGTGTGGTATAAATAGGTGCAGAGAGAGCAAGAGAAAGACAGACAGATATATTTAATTATGTATATACACCAACATACACCTGACTAAATAGCTGACTATATGTATAACTTCACATCTGATGCCTTAATCTTTCTGTTGCATTTTCCAGGAGGCATGCATGACATCTACTGATGCTAACACTGGTTCTAGTACTTTTTACCCCTTCACTATACAACATAAGGTCAAGCTCTCATGGTGAAAGTAATCGAGCCAGGTCTCACAACATCCCACAGATGGAGGCTGAGGCTTCTGGTCCCAGAGCCATGCCTGATTCTTTACATGCACAACTGGCCCCTAACCTCTGATACTTAGTGAAAGTTGAATTTCTGGTAGCTACTGGGTTAAAATAATCACTATAAACAATAAAGCTCAAAATATAACATTATTCAAAGAAAAGTGTTATTTTTTTATTTTTTTGTCTTTTTTTTGAGACAGGGTCTAGCTATGCAGTTGAGGCTGGTCCTGAGCTCACTTTTGTAGCCCAGGCTGGTCTTGAACTCGCACCGATCCTCCTGCCTCAGCCTCCCTAGTGCTGGGATTACAGGCGTGCGCTACCACACCCGGCTAAAGAAAAGTGTTAGAGTACTATAGTGTGCTGGAAAGTTTGAGAGTCTAAACCCTACCCTGGCATTACTATGCTCTGTAACCATGGGCAAGTTATTAAGTTCTTCTGAATCATAGCTATAAAATAAGGAAGATTTTCTTAACCTCTTTCATTTCTGATTTCCTATAAGATATTTTTATTAGTCCTTTGCATATACATCTTTGTTATGTCTAGACTCCTTAAAAATAAACTGAAAGAGAAGACAAGAACCAAATGAAAAACCAAAAGGAATGTTGATGCAAGCCAACTTGATCTTTATCTTCTGAGAATTTGCAATTTGCACTTTTGTGCAGTGAGTGCCCTGGAGGCAGCTGCGTCAGTCTAACCGACATTCTCTAGTGAAAATGCCCACAAGCCTTGCTGCTGTAGCCCTGAGATGCCTCTGTCTCAGTCATTCATTCATCTGTGATTCCATGAGATGTCCAGATAGCCTTCTAAACCTCCTAATGCATTTCGTTTCTTTTAGGCTTAGCGTCATCACATTAGTTTTTGCTATCTATTATCCAAAGAAATCTCCCTTATATGCCCTCTGGCCTCTGAGGTGTGGTGTGGATTTAAAGGCTCCTTGAAGACTGGGTGGTGGGGAGGACAGGCACTGCATCGGCCGTAGCATTCAAGAGAGGTGTGACTCACTCACAATATCTTTCTGCAGTATTGACATCTACACTTGACTTTCCATAGGCTTCCATTCCTAAAGATTCCCTGGATTCAGAACAAATCAACTCTATACTATGGAATAAGTCCTTTGATGCTAGGAATGCATAGCTCATGTAATTGCCCGCTACCTTGTACTCAGTGCCCAGTTTCAATTGCGGTGGAGCTAGAGTTCTCATCATCTGAAAGCGATGGTTCTCCTACACCTTGTGCTGACTCCTCTCTTCTGCTCACACGATTCGTGCTGTGCTCCTGCGGTTGCTCTGGTAGGTGAGCTGTGCTTCTCTTTGCTTGCACAGAGGGTAGCATACACCACAGGCCACAGCAGACACATGTAGGATCAGCTCCCCTGACCCATCAGTGACCACTGGGACAGACTGGCCCTTGGTTGCCTGGCTTTTTCCTGCACACATGGAGCAAAAAACTGGAAGCTTCACTGCTGCTCTTCTGTGACCACAAAAACGCAAACTAAGGATGTAGCTTAATAGTAGAATGCATTCCGAGCATGCTTGAGACCCTGGGTTCTCTCAAAGATACTGGGGCTGTGGGGGGGCTGTTACATTTGCAGTCTGACTTATGGGGGCGATGGGGAGAGAAGAGTGTGAGCTGGGCTGCAGCCCCACTCAATCTGTGCCTGGTGTTTCCGGCCAGTGCAGTCGGAGCAACTGAATAGGGTCTGGCCATGGCACTTCTCGACTGACCCCAAAGTCACCCACTCGAGATAACTTTCCAGGACTGAAAGTATGCGTTTTATTCATCTTTCCCATGGTCTTCCATAATCACGACATACAAGAGCAGGCTGTGGGGCACTTGCATGAGGTGTTGTGCCCAGGGATCTACCTTTGCTTGCGCTGTGCAGAGGAGCACCAATCTCCTGCATCCCACTCAGATCAATGGCTTTACTTGTTTCAGTGGTTTTAACCTCTAAGTACAACACAGTGGTGATCCAGGGCCCAGGGCTTGACCAAATCCATCCACGCACAGCCAGACCCTGCCCAGGCCCAAAAACCACTCTGTAAACTTCTCACTTCCTGTTCTATAGGTTCTCTATGAACTCCAAAGTGAGAGAAGCCACAGAACCCTGACAGCCAGCCAGGGGCATGTGGAAGTCCAGGAGGTAACACTGTGTGGGGAGAGGCTTTGGGCCTCTGAAAGGGAGACGGAGCTAGCCAACAAGTATTTTCCTTCCTCTCACAGCAATGGGCCTTCAGAGATAGCCCTGCATAGTGTTGCTCAGTGAAAGTCATCAGTCACCTTTGTCCCACAGCTTGTCACCTTGGCAGTGCTCCCAGACTGCTCTCCTGCCTGCTCCTGCTCTCTGGGCTTAGTACAGAGGTACTGCTTAGTTACAGAGGAGCATGCAGGCTGTGGCCCTCAGCATCTACTTATCGAAAGACCCAAACCAGGGCCAGGATCCTTTTTTTCCCATCGGGTGGTATATGGTTTTCCATCTTTCCCCAAAACTAAAACATTCCTTGAGGACATGAGGAAAGCTTGTGAATTCCTAAATATTTGTTCCAAATCCAACTTTGTGTCCTCAGTCTCTCTACCAATGAGCCTTCTCCTCACAGTGCTGTTCTGTGTAAGGCGGGCCACACACAGCAAAGGGAAGCTTCAGGAGTAGAAGGTGAAAGGCCATATTCCCAGACTCCTCTGGGAGTGACTGCTGCAGGGCCAAGGCAGGAAGAGGCTGGTGCTTGGCCGTTCCCAGACACAAGCCTGGGAGAGGTCAGCAGAGGAGTGCTGGAGGTAAGCGTTTCCACCAGGAGCGCACAAAAGCTTGCCTCCTGGAGGCAGAGGTTTAGACAGCTTTCTTATATGCATGGCCTGGTCAAAACGAGGTACAGCATGCCTCCCATAGCCCAGTGCCCCCTCTGCAGCTCTCAGTTCCTCAGCAGGCCCTGCAGCACTGAATTTAGCAATGTCTGCTCTCAGACTCTGCAGAATAGAAGAAGTCTTTCTGTGTGTCTGTATCTGTGGCTCTGACTCCATCTCTGGGACTGTCTTTGCTGCTCTGTCTCTGTATGGCTCTGGCTCTCTGACTCTATCTGTCTGTCTGTCTGAGTCTGTCTGTCTGTCTGTCTGTCTCTCTCTCTCTCTCTGTCTGTCTTTTGAGACAAGGTCTCACTATACAGCTTAGGCTGGTCTTATGCTTATGCCCAGGCTGGTCTTGAACTCTGAAAGATCCTCCTGCCTCAACCTTGGATTACAAGTGTGTGCCACCACACCCCGAGTACCTTCATGGCTTGCACATGTACCTCTGTAGGTCTGTACTCAAACACAATCCTTCCCTTAAGGATCTCACTAGCCACACCAACTGCTGCATCACCCTCGATCTCCTTTCTTTAACTGCTGCGCCATTTGCCTTGATGCTGATAGCTGTCTGTCTTAGTTACTTTTCTCTCGTTGCTGGGACAAATACCCGACACTCAAAATGAAGGAAGGAAAGGTTTATTAGCTCACAGTTACTGGAGGTTTCAGTCCATATTCTGCTGGCCCAAGGCTGAGTGGAGCAGGACAGAGAGCATCCAGTTCATGGAGGTGGAACAGCAACAAAATGGTGACAGAGGCAGCCAACCAAACAGAGCAGCAGAACAATAGCTACCACTTTAGTCTGTCTCTCTGTCGCTCTTTATATTACATTCAGGCTCTCCGCCTTAGGATATCCACCCTAGACCACATCCATGATCTCAGCCTTACTCAGAGCGATAATCCCATCAGTACTAAAACACAATCCCAGGGATCATGAATCAAGTCTCAATCTACAGAAGCCACACTCCATGATTGCATGAGGCTTTGGGGGGACAACTAGACATAAACCATAACACTATCAAAGGTGACATTTGGTTGATGGATCATGTTTCTTTCCTGGCTGCCCTCTCCAGTCTCCAATACCTGGAAGGGTGTTGTTAGTGGACTACACCATCCCAGAACCTTGTCTTACTCTCAAGAGGTGCTCAGTATCTCTGTTCAATGAATCAGTTCCTCTTCCTTCAATACGGCTCTCCAACATATCTCCAGTATGTCTCAAATGAAGAACTAAACATATTCTTTATTACATTTTTCTTATCCTCAAATATTCCCTTGCAAAAATTGAACTGTTAAGTCTTTGAGATCAGTGATACAGAGGCCTTGAGTATAATATAGCTGAACATTTTAAATCACAGCTTAAGCTCAGAAGCCCTAGAAAATGAGAACCTGTTCAAAATTTTAAAGCAAAATATCAAATGTTCCTGTTTGCTTCAATTAGGAATTATGGTTATGTAAAATAAACTTTACCTTTTTTCATGTCTTAAAAATATACTTCTAAATTGTTTAAAATCCAGAGGAAGTTGATGATTATCCAGGATCAGATGTTTTAGGGAGTCAGGCTTCTAAAGTCTGGATGGAAAAAAATCTGGATGGACTATGCACTGCTATAAATGAAAACATACCTAATCATATTTTCTAAATTGAATTAGACATTTTTCAACACTGTGGACTGAATTGAATTCTTTAACCAACATTCTTTTCTTCATTTGTTTAATACATTTCCACATGAAGTTCTCTATGATATCCAGGAGCTCAACTTACTAGGCACATTTATTATTTTACTTTCAGTGTGAGACTTCTTTAGCTAACCTTCTTCTGATGAAATTAAGATCCTTTGGCTGGTGAAATGGTTGAGCAGTCTAAAGTTTCTGCTTAGGAAAGCTCAGGAAACTGCAGAGACTGCATAGAGTTCGATCACCAGCACCACATGCTGTGCCAGCCCCACCCCAGGGCAGGCTGAGCCAGCCATAATATAAACATAGATAAATGAATCTCAAAAAAAAAAAAAAAAAAAGAAGAAGAAGAAGAAATTAAGATCTTTGTTAAGTAAATCTCAAAGTCTTGATCCATTGGCAAGACAATGTTGTTTACTATTTTAATGTGCAATCCTGGCCTCTGGAATTCTAAAGCATTGGCCCTGCTACAGACCTCTCCACCAACGGAGAGAAGACGCGAAGACTGATCAAGTTGTTGTCAGACACTACACTGTCGCGTTTCAGTGATGGAAACATGAGGCACAACGAGGAATGTGGAAAGGAGAAACCTAGGAAAAGCATGAAGAATAGAATTTTAAAGGGGGAAAGATTCTAAAAGACAAGAGGAACAGGTGGATCAACACTCAGAAAAGGAAGTGGCAGAGATGAAGGAAGATCCACACCTGAAGGGACTCTCATGAGAGTGGAAAGCTAACGTGGAAGGGAAGGGAGATGATGGCATGCTGCCAGTCTTGGCTGTCGTAAAACCAGCGCTGGGGCTAGGGAGATAGCTCAGCAGTGTAGGCACCTGCCTGGCAAGTGCAAGGACCTGGGTTCGATCCCTGGACCTTCAGGTGCACTGTGCTGGTGGGCATGATGGCACACACCTGTAATCCCAGAGCTGGGGAGGCTGAGACAGGAGGATCACTAGGAGTCTGAGGTGAGTAGTGAGACCCTGAACCAAATAATAAATAAATATTAAAAAACTGAAACTAGTAATTAGGGCATAACGGGAAGTGTGAGGTGGATGAATATCTGGCCAAGTTCAGTGATTCTCTGCCTCAGTGCCCTCTCTCCCTCTCCCATCTGTCTTTATCTCTCCCGCTCTCCATCACGCTCCTCTCTCCAATGTCTCTACTTGAAATGTGACTAATGTGACAGACAGGTGCTCAGAACAGTGGAGGAAGAATTTCTAGGGGGAAAGAGACTCAGCTGTCCCCCACAGGGTTCTCCTCTGTAGAGCAAATCAGTGAGGGAGCTCAAGCAGGTGGAAGCTGTCTACCCGGCCCATAGAAAGGTCAGCTCCAGGCTAGCGAAGACACCAAGTACCTTGGCTCCAGCTGAGGCCATGAGTTCGTGCCCGAGCTGCTCCACAAACCTCTGAGTAGCTGAGCCGCTCTATAGTCCCCGGCACTAGACAGACAGGCAAGCAGGAAGCAGCATGCCTACGCCCTCCTGGCAAGTTCTTCCTGAGCTCCGTGTGCCCGAGACCTGCCACTGTGGGTGGCACATGGGTAGTGGAACCAGCAGCAGCTGCCATAGCACATGCGCATGTAATTTGGCAGCCGTGAGATGGGCAGAAACCTGAGGGAATGCCTGGGTATTTTCCTCAGCATCTGCCAGGGCTCAAAGTGAGGAGAAACATCAGACTTCAGAGCTCAGGAATGAGAACAGAGGCGGCAGAGTTTCTACCCCTGTGAATTGTATCTGGAGCTGTCGCTTGCCAAAAATTACTCTATTGGCAGCTTGATATACTCCTCAAAGTTCAGTTCCCTGACAATGTCCTTTTGTTCACAGAAGCACCATTATTTACTTCCTGTAACAATTAATTATGAAATTATAAATGCTTTTTTAAAAAGACACTAGACAATTTAATTTCAAAAAACTGGTGGCAAGAACAGACTTCTATGTACAGCCATGCTAGGACTTTACATGGAAACTCTAAATGCACAACAGAGAAACTGGAAGGAATTTTTTTCTTAGATTTCAGGCTCTCAAGCACTGTAGGGTTCATGGGTTAATATATACCATACAAAGAATCTGCAAGTGTCTGCCCTTGCACTGGGTTGCTTATAAGAAAGGCACCTCCCTGGCAGTGAAGAAAGGGGAATCATTAGGTTTGGAATATTCACCAATTACAAATGTCTCAATATGGTACATATACCTACCCAGATACAAGTCTATGGAAGCAAAACATGAAACTATTGCTATTATCAAATGCCCCATGATGGAGCACAATAAAAAACATGAAAGACATCCAGCAAAAGAGGTAACAGAGATTATTCTAAAATGCACAACTTCAGAGATCTTGCACCCAATGAAAGAATAACTTGAAATGGGAAAAAGAATACACACACACACACACACACACACTGCATGGCACTAAAACTAGGCAAGACTCCCATCGCCTACTAGTCTTGAGCCATACGTAAGGGAATGAGAGAGGAGCAAGACAGAGGCCGGGCAGATCCTGAAAGTCCTGGCTGTCTCTCTGGAGTAAAGGGATGAAGGGAGCAGGGAACCATCTAGAGGAGACGTTCCTTCCTCTTGGAGCCCTCTCCCTCACAGTTAGTAAGAACACTCCAGTCCAAGTACAGGGGCCCTGAAAACTCACCACTATCTCTCCCAGTGATGGAAGCAGAAGCTGAAAAGAATGAAGGAATCAGTTACATCAGGGTCATTACCCCAAAGCAGTGCACTAATGGATTAAGCTAAGAATGAACAATAAGTCTTGGAAAAGTTCTGCTTTGGAGAGCTGCGTCCTAGAAAACCCCACTCTCCTCTCCATTTTGCTAATAGAATCTTGCTAAACAAGCACATGAAAAACCCCTGGGATTGACAAGGCTGTACTCCCTGCTGGTAGGACAGGAGGGAAAGCCTACGCAAAGGCCTAAAGATTTATATACAGCGGGTTTGCTGTAACAGTGCTGGCAATGTCTAAGTGTCCCATCACAAAGCACAACAACAGGACAGTACTTTATGATACATATGGGGACGTGCGATCCAGTCACCTCACAGCCAGGAATGAAATGTGCACATCCCGCGTGGTCTTGGTTGTGCTGCCCAGAGTCTGGTTTATGACAGGCACTCAGCAAAAGGTCCAGTGAGCAACGTGAATACAACACAGTGCAAAGCTCGGAAGAAACAAAACTTCTGTGCATGAACATGGAGGGAGGTCTACTACTGCATGAAAGACATCAAATCATAAAAGAGTGTAAGCTCATTGCCAGTCAGTGATTTGTCTACATTTATTCCTCTGTAAACCTCTATTCCTTTTAAAGTTATGCATGTTACCATATGTATTTGCTGTAACACTGTTGTCATCCAGAACTTTGCTCTGCACTGGCATAGGACAAGGTGAGGTTCCCAGGATTGGTAGAACCTTAGGTTTAGTTTGGGGCAATGAGTCATGAGCATAAGTAATGTGTCACCTTCAGGCCAGAGCCTTCATGTACTAACCCAGGCCTCAGAATTCTCTTCCCCTACCCAGATTAACTTGGAAGTGTGTGTGTGTTGAGATCAAACCTCTGAGAACCTGGGTGCTAGCGGGGCCGTGAGGAGCAGATCCCTAGTCAATCTATACTGACCCATTGTATGAGTAAGACGCAAACAAACTTTTGTGTCAGGTTCCTGGGAATGGGACTGTTATACCAACAAACCTACCCGACTTCTGACTACTATAAAACGTGCACACACAGAGACACACAGGCATACATGTTTGTCTATTCATATACATATATGCATCTTCATGTATATATATATAATTCATACACATATTCATATATATTTCATATAGATATATGTATAAATGTATATTTATCTTTAAATGTATATGTATGTATAAATCCAATGTTCATATAAAATCTAGAAGTCTGAAAAGGGCCGTCAAGATAGTTCAGCAGACTGGGCACCTGCTTTGGCAAGTGCAGGGATCAGGGTTGTATCTCTGGTCCCACATGCCATGTTGAGCTGGCGACAGAGTCTGGGCATGGTGTAACATGCTTATTGCTGGGGAGACTGACAATAGGGGGATCACTGCATGCCCAATCTGTATAGTGAGACCCTGTATGAAATACACAAATGAAAAACAAAGTCTAGAAGTCTATACAACAAGTTCTAAATTGGATACAGGTTCTCACTATGTAGGCCAGACTAGTAGTAATCCTGTTGTCTCAGCCACCCAAGTGCTAGGATTATAGGCATGTGCCATCATGCCTGGTTTCAGGGCTGGCATGGTGTGCCCAACTTTCAGAATGACATGGCATGTGATACTGGGATCAAATTCAGGTCCTTGCACTTTCCAGGAAAGCATTAGATAGCTGAGCTATCTCCCCAACCCAGATAAAGATTTCATCTCTGAAAGTGGCTTGAGGAGACTATTACTACCAAGTATACATAATTCTCTACTTTTAAAACTAGTTTTACACTAAAGCATGGATCACTTTTATAGTCATTTTGATCACTACCTGTGCACAGGCGTGTGATTGCGTGTGTGTGTGTGTACATATTCAGTATGGACTGAACCAAAGCCTCTGTTTTTTACTCAGTCATATGTAAGACTAAGTAAAAAAAAAAGAAAGAAATTTTAATTTATAGGCCTCTTCCTCTTCTGATCCTTCATCCAGTGACATTAGGATCCCTGGAACTCATTTAATCCCATAAGTCAGGAAGACGGCGTTCTCTCCCCACACCATCCTAGACCAAACTTAGATCAGAAAGATCTGGTTTTCAGTATTCTGCATTCTTTCAGTATGTTTCTCTTCTCTGGTCATTTCTATCTTCTTTTTTTTTTTTGATCATCCCTATTTTACAAGTTGCACAAATATTCTAGGCTTCTCCTCCACCCCAGTCAAAACTCCTGTCAGCTCCTTCTCCAGGCCATTGATTCACAGCCCCAACTGTGCATCAGCATCACCTGGTGAGACATTAAACGGCACAGCATCCAGGCTGCCTCTCAGCCACTCAGTCAGAATCTCTGGTGGTAGGGCAGAGGCACCTAGAGGCTTCAACATTTCTCACCTTATTCTCACGTACAGTAAGGGAGAGAAGCCCAAGGAGAGGAGCTGTGGAGAACCACTGCTCTAAGATGACAATAGTGTGGACAACGTGTGACCACTTCAAGAAAGAAACCTAATATGATAAGAATCAAAGCTATAAGCTAAAAGTTTGAAGACCAAATGAGAGGCAAATCCTCTGGAATCGAAAGGACATCTCTGCCTTCTGTCCTTGAAGAGAAAGATGGAAGAATTTAAAGGTCAATCATTATATTATTTCATAATATTTGTTTATTATGGCAAATAAGCATCTCATCAATACAAATATTACCTGCTATGAACTAGACTATTTGTATTGTATATCATTAAGTTATATCAGAATTTTCCTTATAATAATTCTGTTATAACTTTGATTACTTATATCAAAAGTTCTATTGGTCATTTCAATTTTATGAAAAAGCTATGACACAAAGAACAATTTCTTTTTTTTTTTTCTTTTTGAGACAGGGTCTCACTATGCAGTTCAGGCTGGCCTTGGGCTCCCTTTTGTAGCCCAGGCTGGTCTCCAACTCACACTGATCCTCCTGCCTCAGCCTCCCAAGTGCTGGGATTACAGGCGTGCGCCACCACACCCGGCTACAAAGAACAATTTCAAAGCCCAAGTCTAAGCTGTCTCATCATCTGATTAAAAAGTTAAAATTACATGAATTCTGGCAGAGCTGTAGATGACCAAAGTACAGCCTTTGGGAACAGAAGATTGAATGCACTTTGTGATAAGGGATAGTTAGTGATTCTTCAGAGAATCCTGACCTCTTTCCATTTGATATTGGATCAGTTACACACAGAAAAGTGAGGCATTCACAGAAGGCAAGATGTAAAAGAATCTGAGAAATCTTCTACAACAAGGCTTTCTATACATAGGCATGGAAGGTAACATCCTAATAAGAAGAATGTGATTGACTAACCCTTTAGCAAATGTAGATGGCTGGTTTCCCACATCCCTGGGCCAGTTCTTAGCAAAGAAGACTTAGGCTTCATTTTTGCACTTTAAGTATGGTCAAGGGTCTGGATTCTTTTTTAATTCATTTTAATGAGGAAAAAAAGACAAAATAGCAATGAAACAGTTTCAAAACAAGTGAGCCAGATGGTTACAAAAATTAATACAATGCGTACTGTTGTCTTCATAGTATTCAGAGGACAAGATGCAGACCTGATATCTTGTCTAAACAATATTAATACAAATTGTTATTCTCAGTGAACTAAGACAAAGCAGCTGTACATCTTCTATCCTCATTTTCTTGTATATATATATATATATATATATATATATATATATATATATAATTTTTTTCCTTTTAAAGTTTCTAATATTGGGGCTGGGGAGATAGCTCCATGGCACAAGTGCCTGCCTGACAAGTACAAGGTTGTGAGTTCAAACGCCGGTCCCACAAAAAAAAAATAATAATAAATAAATAAATAAAATAAAGTTTCTAATACTGCCAGTCCCACCGAGTCTCAGCCGGTAGGACAGCCCGCGCGTCCGCCGGGGGTAAGCTGCCTGCGCCCCTCTGCCCCGCCTCTGCGCTCCTGCGACTACCTGTTCCAGTCCCACCGAGTCCCAGCCGGTAGCACCGACTGGGCTAGGATCCTTGGCCCGCCTTCCCCTCCCCTGCCCCCCCCCTTTTTTTAACCCCTCTAGCCCAAGCTCCAGCACCGAACACATCAAACATCTTGTCTGGCAACCGATCTGGTCCACGAGCCTACCAGGGCTACTCAATACCAAAGCTCCACCTCCACCTACAGACCACATCCACCGGGATTCACAGAAGCTAGCAGCCAGAGCTCCAGCACAGAGTCAGGAACCTCTGTAGAGGAACCAGCCTGGAGTCTCCAGTCCAAACGCCCATAGACACAGCATAACGCCACCAAAGTGCAGAGGCCTCTTCCATACAAAATGATAACAACAAGGAGTAGGATGCAATCTCAGGGCCCATGCCCACCCAAACCAAATACAGAAGACACTATCATGGAAGAAAATAGGAACCACACAAATGAAACCTCTGAATTGGTAGCATCTGAGGCAGACACACAAGTGCAGAAACTTATAGAGCAACTGAGATCGGAGATAACATCTGAAGTAAAAAAAGAAATACATGAAGTGGAAAATGGCTGGAGAAAGGTATAGAGGACATTAGAGCAGAAATAATATCTAAAGTTGACAAAGACATGCCTAAATCAATAGCATCCCAAGTAGGGGAACAACTACACAAAAGTAGAAAGGAGAACAGAACAGAAATAATCTCTGTATTAGAGAGAGAAAGGATAACCATAATGACAGACTTCAATACTATTAAAGAAGACATCGATAAAAAATTAGA